>CAUYPK010153999.1:0-11577 GCA_963574355.1 Loris lydekkerianus | reverse complement strand
TGCTGGCTCTCTGTGTCCTCAAGGGGATGATTGTAGGCAGGTCCCACCGGCCAGAGATGTCTGGAGTCTTGTCTCCCCAGATTCGCCAGGCCCAGTTACAGGGAAGCTGTTACTCAGCCGCCATCTTTAATCCCAGCCGCCCTGCTAATTTGTGTCTTTTCTTTTTCTTGATTGGCCTTTCCAGAAATTTATCTATTGTCTTCGTTTTATCAAAGAAACAATTTTTGGTTGTGTTGAGTATCTCCACTATATTTTTATCTTCTACTTCATTAATTTTCTTTTTTTCACTTTTGAGATTATTTAATTTTTTTCTATCTTAAATTATATGTTTAGCTCATTAGTTGCAAGTTGTACGCGTTAGCTTATTTATTTATTTTTCTTTTTTAATTTAATTTAATTTATTTATTTTTATTAAGTCATATACCCATAGATCATGAATACATTTATGCATCAACTGGCTAACCAAGAAACTAAAGAAGGTTCACCTGCAGGAAACGGCGAAACTAAAACTGAGCAGAGTCCAGCTGCTGACAATACGGGAGAGAAAGAAGCCACGTTTGAGTAGTATCAAATACCATGTCCTATCAGTGGTCCCTGTCTACCTTCTTGTACAATCAAGAGGAATATTTTTATCAATTATTTTGTAAATGCGGTTTTTTTGGTAGCTTTAGAAACTTTTTTTTTTTTTTTTTTTGTAGAGACGGAATCTCACTTTACCACCCTCGGTGGAGTGCCGTGACGTCACAGCTCACAGCAACCTCCACCTCTTGGGCTTATGTGATTCTCCTGCCTCAGCCTCCCAAGCAGCTGGGACTACAGGCGCCCGCCACAACGCCCGGCTATTTTTGGCTGCAGTTCTGCTGGGGCTGGGTTTGAACCCGCCACCCTCGGTATATGGGGCGGGCGCCCTACTCACTGAGCCACAGGCGCCACCCAGGGAATCCTACCTCATCCCATTTTTTAAGTGTAAATTTTTTTTTTTTTTTTAAAGAGGTGAAATCATGCCCTGATTATTTGTTTTTTGGTACAACCAGAAAATACTGTGGGATGTTGAATTATGGGAGGCTTTGACTGTCTTGGTGTCAGCGTAACATTCCATAGATGGTTAGTTTTTATATTCTGTAATATAAAGCACGTTAAATGGTGATATGGAGTCCCAGTATTGCATTTAGTGTTTTGAACACTTTAAATCACTTCTATTCCCATGTTGGTTTTTAGTAGAATTGTTTCCTAAAGAAAACCACTCCATGATCATGGCTCTTCCTATCAGAATTGTGTCCACTCTGTAACATCTTTGGCTGTGATAGTCCTATTTTCCTAATAACTTTGTTACTGTGCTGTGAAGAACTGAGAATTTGAGTATGTAGCATATATGGTAATAAAGTATGAATTGGTGGGACTTATGTAACAGCTTATCAACATTTGAAGATACTGGTACTTGATACCCTCTGAAGGCAAATTTGCCTCCAAATTTTAATCTGGGAAGTCACTGGAATAACTGTTTAAAAAAGAATTACAATAATGACTTTTTATTTATCACTTTGTCAACCCAGTAGAGTGCAGTGGCATCATAGCTCACAGCAACCTCAGACTCCTGGGCTCAAGCGATTCCTTTGCCTCAGCCTCCCGAGTAGCTGGGACTACAGGTCCACACCACAATTCCTGGCTATTTTAAAAGATGAGGTCTCACTCTGGCTCAGGCTGGTCTTGAACCTGTGAGCTCAGTCAACCCACCTCAGCCTCCCAGAGTGTTAGGATTACAGTTATGAGCCACTGCACCCGGCCCCCAATAATGGCTTTTTAGATTTTGGATATGTATGTTAAGAATTGTGTATAAATTGAAATGTCTGTACTGATGCTCAATACAACCAGTTAAAATCTCAACTACAAAATAAAATAACATTGCTTTATTTTCCCAGTGAACTAAAACTTAATCATTGTGGAGTGATCCTGCTTATTTCTAGTAGTGCTTTTTACTGTAGAGTCTATTTTATCTGCTATTAATTTAGGTTTACTAGCTTCTTGGATTAGTATTTGCCTGGAATATCGCTTTCTATTCTTTTTACTTTTATATTTATTTTTTATATATAACCTTTACATATACTTATATATTTTATATATTTATATTTATATACTTATATATTATATATATATATAACCTTTAATGATGTTGTATTTTAAATGTCTCCTGAGAATAGCATATAGATTTTTAAAATAATTAATATCTTTATTTTTATAGATTTAGGGAGCTTAAGTGCAGTTTTGTTACATGGATATAGTTGTGAACTCTGGGCTTATAGTATAACCATCACCCAAAACAGTGTGCATTGTACCCATTAAGTAATTTTCCATCCCTCACCCCCATTCCACCCTCCTCTTCTCCCATCCTTTCAAGTCTCTCTCATCCCTATCATTCTACTCTCTGTGTCAATGCACACACTTCATTTAGCTCCCGCTTGTAAGTGAGGATGTGTGGTGTTTGACTTTCTGTTTCTGAGTTCATTTCAGATAATGGCATCCAGTTCAATCCATGTTGCTACAAAAGACATGGTTTCCTTCTTTTTCAATGGCTGAGTAGTATGTGTGTGTGTGTGCATACTACATTTTCTGGGTCCATCAACTTGGGTTGATTCCACGTGTTTCCTGTTGGGAATAGCATTGTAATAAACATGTAAGTATTGGTATCTTTTTGATATAATGGTTTCTTTTCTTTTGGGTATAAACCCAGTAGTGGGATTGCTGGATCAAATGGTAATTCCATTTTTAATTCTTTGAGAAATCTCTATGCTATGTTCCATAGTGCTTGTATGAATTTATATTCCTGCCAAGGATATGTAAGTGTTCCCTTTTCTCTTCATGCTCACTAATACCTGTTATTAAACAGCTGTTCTCGTTAGGACTGAGATGGTGTTTCACTGTGGTTTTACTTGGCATTTCTCTGATAATTAGTGATTATGAGTGTTTTTTCATGTGCTTGTTGGCCATTTGTATGTCTTTTGTTCATATCCTTTTTAACTTTTTAATGAAGTTATTTAGGTTTTTTGTTATTGTTGAATTGTTTGAGTTCCTTGTAGATTCTGGATACTATTCCTCTGGCTGGATGCATAGTTTGCAAATATTTTCTCCCATTTTGTGGGTTGTCTGTTTATTCTGTTTTTTAATTTTGCTGTGCAGAAGCTTTTTAGTTTAAGTTCCTAAATGGTAACTTAATTGATATTGATTGTGACTACTGAAATATTTACATTATTTTATTAAAAGATTTCTATTTGTTGGGTGGCACCTGTGGTTCAGTGGGTAGGGCACTGGCACCATATACCAAGGGTGATGGGTTTGAACCTGGCGCTGGCCAGCTAAAACAACAGTGGCAACTGCAACAAAAATAGCTGGGAATTGTGGTGGGTGCCTGAGGTCCCAGGGTACTTGGGAGGCTAAGGCAAGAGAATCACTCTAGCCCCAAAACTGGAGGTTGCTGTGAGCTGTGATGCGACAGCACTCTACCAAGAGTGACAAAGTGAGACTCTGTCTTTAAAAAAAGATTTCTATTTGTCTTATTTTGGGTTTCTTTTTCTTTCTTTTCTTGTCTTCATTTAACTTTTTTGAATATTTATTTTCTTATTTTAAGTTTTCATTATAGGAAAATTTAAACTCATATAAAAGTGGAAAATATCTGTTGACTTCAACAATGATCAACTAATTTCATTTTGTCTGTCTTCTGTACCTTGCCTGTACCCACCCTGGATTACTTGTAAGCAAAACCAAGCCATTGTATAATTTTATTTGTAAATTCTTCAGTCTGTATCTATAATATTTAAAAAGTCTGTTGTCAGGGCTAGGCGTGGTGTCTCACCCTTGTAACTCTAGCACTCTTGGGAGGCTGAGGCTGGTAGATTGCCCGAGCTCAGGAGAATTTCTAGCTTCAAAAGACTTCATCTGACTACTTTGTAATCCATTTCTTGCAGATCCATCTGACTGACCTTTTCCTCATGATCTTTACCCCTGTCCTCTGCTTTCAGAATACCTGCTTACAGACACAGTGAGACCAGGAGGTATGAGTTCTCTCATCTTCTATCCTTTCCACATTACCTCTTTATCCTATTTATCCTTCCTACTGATTTTTCCCTCAAATCCCATTTGGAGAATCATCTTCCAAGGCCAAATCCTCTATCCCTGCTATGAATTTCATTTCTGCAGATGGAATTCCTTCTTTCCTGCACCTTTATCGGAATCTTTTGCCAATTATATTCTTGCTAACCTTTCTTTTCTATTGTGACTTTTGAGAATCCTCTCCCCCTTCATCCCAAATTTCCTCAATGAACTCCAAGAGCACTTGATTGTTAACAGTGACATTAATATAGGATTTAGGGGCTTAACTATCCTCTCCTCTAGAAATTATAAACTCCTGAAAGAAGGCATGGTTTTTGCACTATTTCTTACTATGCTATTAATAGTACTTACCGTGGTAAACTAAATACTTGCACATGGTGGCTCACTGTAGATATTATTGAATTAACATATGAATCCCTTCTTTCCTTCCCTAGAAATCAATCTCTTCAACAATCTCTTCTTACTCAGTCTTCATTTCTACTAGATCCTTCCCTTCTGTGGTCAGACACATTCGAGTATTTTGGAACTCGAAGAGGAAGAAAAATATCTTTGCTTAATTCTGCTGTTGCCTTTTTTATCCTTTCCCTTCTAAGTATCTTAAACATATGGTCTGTGACTTATGGTCTTCTTTCTTTACCCTGACTCTTTCTTTAAACATCTGTAATCTGACCTCTGCTCTCACCACTCTATTTAGTCTACATTCCTAAATACAAAGTTTCCTTCTAATTACCACTGCCTCCTCTTCTCAGCTTCTTATGTGTGATCCTCTGCACACTCCTGCTGGGAAAGCTTCCTCTGCCCATCGTGACCCTCCAGTGCTGGTCTCCTGTGCTCTGACCACTTTCCCCTGTGCCCTCCCTACCACCTACACCTGTTCTCAGCTTGAGGCTTTCCTCTTCATGCTGAAGGACTCCACCACCTTTGCAACTTCAGCTATCATGGAGCAGGCTGCCATTCACATCTTGATTCTTCTCTCTCTCCTTTTTCTCTTTTCTTTTCTTTTCTTTTCTTTTTTTTCTTTTTTCTTTTCTTTTTTTTTTTTTTTTTTTTTTTGAGGTCTTTCCAGGTAGAGTGCCATGGCATCATCATAGCCCACAGCAACCTCAGACTCCTAGGTTCAAATGATCCTCCTGCCTCAGCCTCCTAGTATCTGGGACTACAGGTGCCCACCACAATCTCTGGCTAATTTTACTATTTTTAGTAGAGATGGGGTCTTGCTAGCTCTTGCTCAGGCTGGTCTCAGCCTCCCAGAGTGCTAGGATTACAGGGGTGAACTATCACACTTGGCCCCCAATCTCTTCTAAACCTAACATCTTGGATCCCAAAATTCTTCCCATTTTCATTTGCTATCCCTATGATCAAGATGGTTCTCTTTCCTGAAATTTTTTGCATTCATCTCTCCTTTTGCCTCTTGGCTCATTTAGGCTCAAAACAATCTGTTTTGTTTGATCTCCCTGGATTTCTTATCCCCCCCCCCCCAATGCCCTAATAAGGTGGCCCTGCCTCCTCAGAATCGCTTTCCCTTCCAGCTGAGGACTCACACCTCTGGATGCCTTTGCCTCTCACACCGGTCTCTTTCCTTTCTCAGTCCTCTTGTACATAATTGCCTAACATTCTAAAAATTCTCTTAGATATGATGGCAGTCTGTGCAAAAACACTATGGATTTTGGAATCGGACAAATCCGGGCTTAGATCCTAACTCCACTACTTACTAGCTAGGTGCTGGTAGTTTCTTCCATTTCTGTCAGGGCGGTGTTGCTCCTCTCCCAGGGTTCTAGTGAGATGGTATAATGAAGTCATCTTTCTGTGTACTTTTTTGTTTCTAACATGAATAAGGAGTTTCAGAGCAACTAAGTCAATTTTCTTAAAGAAATCATTTTGTATAAAGTGGAACAGAATTTTTCACACCTCTCAGAGGACAAGGTGAATATAGGTATTAATTAGTTTATGTTAATGATCATGCCCATATTCCTAGCATTCTGAAACAAATCCTAGAGCCACCCAGTTCTTCAGGAGTCAGAAGACACTGACTAGGATGAGGCTGGTGAGTTCCAAGTGGACATAAGGAGCTGATAGGAGACCCATAGGGATAGTGAGGGGCAGCACATGTGTAGGATGGAGGGGGACCAGGGGAGGAGAGAGGGTGTTATTCAAAGAATACCTAGATGGCATGACTGTCACCAGAAAATGAGACTGGATATGGAGCTCCTTGTGTCCTTTTAGGATGCTGAGCGAATTTAATCCTTTTCTGCCCAGGGCACTGCACTCTTCACAAATGTCTTGAGGATTTGGCCAATTGTCAGAACGTTCCTAGTGATACTAAAGCTCATTTTATGAGGTTGGTGGGTATTGCTTGCAAACCATCAATCTCATCCTTTAAAGCACTGAGAATGATTGCTTTGAAAAATCTCCTTTCAGGATGGGAACTGCAGTCTTGGAAAGTACCCAGATAAAATTCAGAAGCCCCCTCTTCTTCCCCCGCCCTAGATGTGTGCTGGTACACTGGGCAGTAGGGAGGGGCAGGTGTGCTCAGGAGAGTCATTGAGGGTCATTGCTAGAGGCTGAAGGACATAGTGGGTTCACAGGAGACAACTGGTGCCACTGGGCAGGCATTTCACAGGGGGCGGTGGAGGAAATGAGAACAGTGATTTTACAAACAATTAGCCCTCCTCCCAGACCAATTATAACCACTTGCCTTCCCTCAGTTTTACAATTTGATAATATTTGTTGGAACTGGGCAAGGGTAATGGGAGTTACCCAACATTTATAAGGCTCTGGTCACATGCTAGACATGGGTTTTAAAAAATGCTTCCCGTCCATCATCTTCCTACTTCCCATGGCTGTGATTTGCTTACTGTGATTTGCTTACTTTACAGACGAGCAAACCGAGCCTTAGTGAACTGCGTCATACCCTCCATGAAGCTTGGGAGGCAGGATCCCAGGCCTGCATGCCTCGGAAGCCCAGGCTCCCAGTCTGTGCGTGTTCTGTAGACATGTGAGTAGAGCTGTGAGTCATCTGCGGTGTCTTCCTCACAATCTAGGCAGAAATGTAACTGTCAGAGAAATAAGAACTTAAGAAATCACACCTACCTTCAGAAGCCTGCCATCTCCCTGATGCCCACCCGCAAAGGACCTGGATTGCTTCTCTCCACAGGGCTGCTATAGAAGGGGGAGACTCTTCCTGTCACAGTCTCTCCTGTGACATTCTGCAGATCACAGGAGGCCAAGCAGAGCTGAAAGAGCTCAAGGCCAGGGGGAACTTCGAGCACACCCAAAAGAAGGTCTTCCCTTACCATGTGTTTTTGTTTGTTTGTTTGCTTGCTTTTTTTGTTTGTTTGTTTTTTGTTTCTTTTTGAGACAGAGTCTTTCTATGTCACCCTTGGTAGAGTGCTGTAGGGTCTCTCTAAAGACACTAAGCTGAGGGGCGAACATGGTGGAGGAGCTGCATCTAGTGAGGACCCTCTTGCTGGTGGGGACCCTCTGCAGAGTTCCAAGGGGGCTGAGCATGTTAACATGCTAGTTTAGGGCCCCGTCCCTCTAATTATAAAGCTACAAGTCCCACTCCTGTGACGACCTATTAATCCATTAGTGTAAAAATGGATAATCCTGTGGTTCAATTGAGCCCTCAGGACCCAGTCACATTTTTAAAGATCCCCCTGCCCCAGTATTGCCACCTTGGAGATTTAAGTTTCAACATGAGTTTCAGAGGGGACAGACATTCAGATCATAGCAGAAGACAAATATAATCCAGGCTGGATCTATTTGTCACATATATACAGTGAGTTAAATTCATTTTTTGTTCTCATTTAAAAAGAATTTTAAATTAAAACATTTCCATGGGCCCTGGACCCTGTGTTTGCTGTTGCCAGAGAAGTTGGCTCTGAGATCAGGACAATCAAAGAGCTGGGGGACACTCAGAACCCCAAACCCAGCCTCCTTGGACTAGACCTATCACTCACCCTGTGCTGTTCAGTTAGTTGATTAAAAGAAACTGGTGCTAGGCCAGGTGCAGTAGCTCACACCTATAATCCCAACACTCTGGAAAGGCCCAGGCAGTGTCTTTAGAGAGGCGAGGAGGTGGGCTACATTTGAGCTTGTGGCAAAATGTGGTAGATGGGTGAGAGCCACAGCAGGTGAGATAAGGGATGGGAGAGTCCAGGCTGGAATTGAGTAAGATATTGCAAGTGACTGGTGGGGAAAAAGCTAAGCATTCCCCTAGGAATTCCTAAAAATGTGGGGGAGACATGGGACTCCCTGCCTGTGGAGACTGGGGCTGTGCTTATTTCAACTGAATGCTCTAGGAAAAGGTGATTCCAAAAGTGGGATCCCTGGTGGACACGGGAACATTAGGGTGACCTCGTGATCTATGACTTCCAAATGACTCAGGATGCAGCACTTGGGGTGAGGTTTCAGGCCTGGTGAAGGGATCGTGAGAGGGAGGAGGCTCCATCTCCCAGGTGAAGCTTCCTCCTGTGGCTGAGATACGACCCACGCTGGCCTGGATCACACACTCTGCCCCCCTCCGCCTGCCTTACCTTAGGATGAAATTACACATTTCCAATTACAGGGCTGGTTAAAAATCAATGCGAAGGTGGGAGAAACAGATCATTTTTCTCCTGGCAGTCGCCCTTTTCGTTAATGTTTCCTTAGTGCCTTTGTCTTCTATCTGTCACTGGCGGAGCTGTCGGTGCATTTGGCCAAGCGTGCCCGTATCTTGGACTTAGGAGATGTGGGTTGATAAAGCCAGCCGTTTAGTGCCCGTGACTACTTCCTGTGGAACAGGTCTCGGTGACTGTTTTAAGATCATTGTGTTAATTAAAATGTGCTTCACAACATCCTGTTTCCAGCCTGGCATGGCGGCTCACACCTCTAATCCCACCACTCTGGGAGGCCAGGGTGGGAGGATCACTGGAGCTCAGGAGTTTGAGACCGGCCTGAGCAATAGTGAGACCTATCTCTACTACAAATAGAAAAAATTAGGCACCTGTATTCCCAGCTACTGGGGAGGCTGAGGCAAGAGGGTGGCCTGAGCCTAAGAAATTGAAGTTGTTGTGAGCTACGGTGATGCCACAGCACTCTACCCAGGGTGAAAGAGACTCTGTCTCAAAAAACAAAACAAACAAAAAGATCCTGTTTCCAGTAACCAGAGCTCAGTCCAAACTCTATTTGTAGAATAAGCATGTTTATTTTCAGGGGTCTATCGAAGGCAATCTCTTCGTGGATACTTTTAGTGCTAATTGATATTCTGGGTCCATTTGGCTGGCAAGCTCTGCTACAGGGAGCCAGACGGTGCCTGTGGGGCTTTAGTTGTGGTGGGAGGAGGGAGTTTCCACACCTGCACTGGCCTATACTGTCACTGGGGTGATTCTGTCCTTCATCTCTTCCCCTCAGTTCCCTAACCGCAGCCTGCCCCATCCTCTCAGAAGCATAACCATTTCCTCTAGGAAGGCTTCTCACCATGACCCCCATTGGCAAAACCGTTCGAATTTGCTGTGCCAGTAAACCTCACCCCACCTGCAGGACTGGGTCTCACACTATGGTGTGCCAATTCATTCGGGCACCTCCCCAACCAAACTTGAGTTATCTGACAACAGGGACAGTAGCTTTTTCTTCTTTTCTTTCTGTATTTTCAGCGCCTAACAGCCCCCGTGAATAGTAGGTGATTAATAAATATTTATTAAATGGAAAACAACAACTGGAAGTCATTCCTTTGCTTTGAGCACACAAGGGCCAGAGCCCTCAGTGGCAATGCTCAGTGTCACCAGGGGAGGTGAGGCAGAGTCATGTGTTGGAGGAGGAACTGCCTCAGTTGACCTACTCTGTGGATGGGAAAGAACTGCATGTCATTCCAGCTCTGGGACTAACTGGCCATGTGACCACGAATAAGTCACTGACATTGTGTCTTCATCTGTAAGAGGGGGCCCTTCCCAGCTCTAACGTTCTTGGTCCCCAGAAGCTCTCTCAGAATTCTCCCACACCCTCACTCTTCCAGCTAAAATGACACAGGAGTCTTCTGAGGCTGGCTCCCTCAGCGGGCCCCTGCCAGCCTCCTGCTAGCTCTGAACTGGCTGTTCCTCTCTCTCAGGGATCAGGGCTTAACTTAGGGGCTTGTCTGAAGCTAAGCCTGCATCTGTGTTTATTAACTGAGCCCTCAGGCGTCCTCAAACTTTTTAAACAGGGGGCCAATTCACTGTCCCTCAGACAGTTGGAGGGCCGGACTATAGTTTAAAAAAAACAACTATGAACAAATTCCTTTGCACACTGCACATATCTTATTTTGAAGTAAAAAAACAAAACAGGAACAAATACAATCACACCATCTCATGTGGCCTGCGGGCTGCAATTTGAGGACCCCTACATGCTCCTCAGCCTTGCTCCGTCAATTATCTCTGGCCCGTTCTTTGCTGTTTTCTAAAATTTTTTCATATGACTTCATCTGGAATCACCCTCATTGAGACATTTTCATTACTCCAGAAAGTTTCTCAAGCCCCTTTCACCAGCTTTCTACCCTTTCACTTCTATACCCTCCAGGTAACCGTTATTCTGGCTTCTACCTCTGGAAATTAGTTCTGCCAACTCTGGAACTTCATCTAAATGGAACTATACAGGATGATTTGGTTGTTTGATTTTTTCATTCAGCATAACTTCTGAGATTCATTCATGCCATGCATATATCAGCAGTTCATTCTTTTTTTTGTTGCTGAGTCATATTTTGTTGTTTAAATAAAATACAATTGTTTATTAATTCTTTTTGTTGGAGGACATTGAGTTTTTCTGGTTTGGGCCCTTTTGTGTTTTTAACTTATTTTACATTTGGCCGTTTTCCCTTAATTTCTAAATGTAATAAAATCCTTAGGGTGGTGCCTGTGGCTCAAAGGAGTAGGGCACTGGCCCCATGTACTGGAGGTGGGGTGTTCAAAACTGGCCCCAGACAAAAGCTGCAAAAAAAAAAAAAAAAAAAAAAATTCATTACCAAAAAATGTATCCCAGCTTATGGGCTATGGGACCAGGAGTGAGTTCCTTAGGCTTTCTGAGCTATAGTGTCCTCATCTGTAACATGGGATAATAGTAGTGTTTTATTGATGAGATCATTTTAAGTGTTAGGTGGGTTTATATATTGAAGCACTTAAGATATTGCCTGGAATACAGCACACACTGTATGAATGTTTGCTATTATTTATTATTGGACTGTTGTGACAATGAAATGGGTCGCACCCTATTCACAGCAACGCACCGGGGATGCGACGCTCACCCAAGGAGCACAGATTCTGAACCTCATGCTTGGCGCTTCCATCACTTCTTTTTTTTTTTTTTTTTTTTTTTTAAGTGTTATCTTTTCTTTTTTTTTTTTATTATAGATAAAAATATGCACCATAGATGTGGCCCAACCCATCACCCTCCCTCCACCCAAACCTCCCCCCTCCCTTCCCCTTCCTTGGTCCTTTCCTCATAGTCTTGTGGTATAGTTGGGTT
>CAUYPK010153997.1:0-21857 GCA_963574355.1 Loris lydekkerianus | reverse complement strand
CATTCCACATCGTTTTTGGTTGTAATGGCCCCTTAGTAGGCTATCAATAGCCGTGCCTTCGTTTTTCCTGGTCATTAATGGCCTTGACACTTCCTTTTTTTTTTTTTTTTTTTTTTTTTCAGACAGAGTCTCAAGCTGTTGCCCTGGGTAGAGTGCTGTGGTGTCATCATAGCTCACAGTAACTTCCAACTCCTGGGCTCAAGTGATCCTGTTGCCTCAGTTTTTCTATTTTTAGTGGAGAAAGGGTCTCACTTTTTTCTCAGGCTGGTCTTGAACTCGTGAGCTCAAGCAGTCCACCTGCCTTGGCCTCCCACAGTGCTAGGATTATAGGCATGAGCCACCTTGCCTGGCTGCCTTGACACTTCTAAAGTGTACTGGTCAGGTATTTAGTAGAATGTCCCTAAAATTTGAGTTTGTCTGATGTCTTCTCATGGTTTGAGATAATGGATATGGTAATATGACCAGGTCATGTGACCCTTTCAGTGATTAGATCAGGGGTACTGATTAAAATGTTTTGGCCAGGCTTGGTGGGTTATAATCCCAGCACTTTGGGAGTCCTAGGCAGGAGGATCACTTGAGGCTAAGAATTCAAGATCAGCCTAGCAACATAGTGAGACTCTATCGCTTTTTTTTTTTAGAGACAGAGTCTCATTTTGTCGCCCTTGGTAGAGTGCTGTGGCATCACAGCTCACAGCAACCTCCAGCAACCTCCAAGTCCTGGGCTTAGGTGATTCTCTTGCCTCAGTCTCCTGAGTAGCTGGTACTAAAAGCACCTGCCACAATGCCTGGCTTTTGTTGTTGTTGTTGTTGCAGTTTGGCTGGGCTTGAACCCGCCACCTTTGGTATATGTGGCCAGTGCCCTACCCACTGAGCCACAGGCGCTGCCCATAAGATTCCATCTCTACAAAAAGTAAAAAAACTTAGGCAGGAGTGGTGACATGTGCCTATAGTCCTAGCTATTCAAGAGGCTGAGGTGGGAGGATTGCTTGAGTTCAAGAAGTTCAAGGCTGCAGTGAGCTATGATCATACCACTGCATCCCAGGTGGACAATGGAGCAAGACTCTGTCTCAAAAAAAAAAAAAAAAAGGTAATGTTAACCTTAATCTCTTGGTTGAGGTAGTGTCTGTCCACTGTAAAGTTATTATTTTCCCTTTGTAATTAATAAACATTTTATCAGACATTCTTTGGGGCTATCCTGCTTCTCTTTAAATTTTTGGTCACTTATTTTTGCATATATAGGTGAAATTTTTTTTTTTTTTTTGAGACAGAGCCTTACTCTGTTGCCCCGGCTACAGTGCCTTGGTGTCACAGCTCACAGCAAACCTCAAACTCTTGGGTTCAAGGGATTCTCTTGCTTCAGCCTCCCAAGTAGCTGAGACTACTGATTCCTGCCACAACACCCGGCTAGTTTTTCTACTTTTAGTAAAGATGGGGTCTCATTCTTGCTCAGGTTGGACTCAAACTCTTGAGCTCAAGCAATTCATAAACCTGGGTCACAAAAGGATTATAAGCCTGATCCATTGTGCTTGGCCTTACAGGTTAATCTTGCCTGCAGTGATCATTACTATGGTGTTCTAATGGTGTTTTTTTTTTTTTTTTTGCTATTTCCCTTATACCTTCTTCATTTAATAATTGAAATTCTTCTGTAAGAAAGAGTTGTCCAGCTCAGAGTCTGTAGCTCGCAGCAGCTAGGGCGCCAGCCACATACACAGAAGGGCAGTTTTGAACCCAGCCTGGGCCTGCCAAACAACAATGACAACTACAACCAAAAAATAGCCAGGCATTGTGGCAGGCGGCTGTAGTACCACTACTTGGGAGGCTGAGGCAAGAGAATCACTTAAGCCTGAGAGTTTGAGGTTGCTGTGAGCTGTGATGCCACAGCACTCTACCGAGGACAACAGCTTGAGGCTCTCAAAAAAAAAAAAAAAGTTCTTTCAATCATTTATATCAGTATAGATTTATGGATATTTTAGTCTCTGGATTATATTCTAGACTATATTCATTTTCTGTTTTTTCTTTTTTTGAGACAGAGTCTCACTCTATCACCCTAGTAGAGTGTTGAGGTGTCATAGCTCACAGCAACCTCAAACTCCTGGGCTCAAGCCATTCTCTTGCCTCAACCTCCTGAGTAGCTAGGACTATAGGTGCCCCCTACAATGCCCAGATAGTTTTTCAATTTTTAGTAGAGATGGGGTCTTGCTCTTGGTTAGGTTGGTCTCAAACTCCTGAGCTCAAGCAATCCACCCACCTCAGCGTCCCAGAGTGCTAGGGTCACGCCCAGCCTACATTCATTTTCTTGCTCAAATTATTCCAGTTTTGGCCATTGGTACCCCTTCTAGGTTGACCCCTTTGTTTTTTTGTCATACCTCTGTCCTACTTTTTATTATTATTTCCTAGAACCTCAGTTATGTTATTTAGAAACCAAATCTGGTTGCTGGTTCATTGATGGTGGTTCACTGCTTCTTTGGCCCTCTCAGCTAGAGGGTAGGGATATAAGGATATTACTGCTTCTTTTTTTTTTTTTTTTTTTGAGACAGAGTCTCACTATACTGCCCTCTGTAGAGTGCTGTCGCATCACAACTCACAGCAACCTCAAACTCTTGGGCTTAAGCGATTCTCTTGCCTTAGCTTCCCAAATAGCTGGGACTACAGGCGCCTGCCCCAATGTCTGGCTATTTTTTGTTGCAGTTGTCATTCTCGTTTAGCTGGTCTGGGTGGGGTTCAAACCCACCACCCTTGGTTTATGTGGCTGGCACCATAACCACTGTGCTATGAGTGCTGTGCCATGTCCTTCTTGATGTAGGAAATTAACAGATAATGTTTGTCTTATGCTGGATAACATGCTTTTATTATCACTGCCTGGAAGAGAATAACAAAGTAACTAAATGAGAATTCTGGATTTAGGGGATAGTTGTCAGTTAAGAGTTGAGAGGTTTTATTCAAACAAAACAAAACAAGAAAATCCCCCAAATAACCCAACTTATGTTTTAGAATAGCTGGCCATAATTAATTAGCAATTAGGTCATCTATTCTGGAATAGTAGTTGTTGGATAACTCTCATGTAAGAAATGTTACTGAGTCGCTCTGGTGTACTTTCATGGGTTCTATTGTGGAGGGTACTCCAGGAAAAAGAATGCCTTAACTTACGGGTTCTTTGGTTTTCTTTTTTTTGAGTTTTTGTTTAGTTCCCCTAAATATGCGTTTCTAACTGACTCTATTTATTTTATTTTTATTTTAATTTTTTTTTTTTTTTAGAGATGGGGTCTTACTCTGTTACCCAATTGGAGTACAATGGCATGATCATAGCTCACTGAAGCCTGGAATCCTGGGCTCAAAGGATCTTCCTGACTTAGCTTCTCAAGTAGCTGGAGCTATAGGCCTGTGCCACTATGCCTGGCTAATTTGTTTATTTTATTTTTTAGAGCTAGAGTCTCACTGTGATGTCCAGGCTGGTCTCAAATTCCTGGCCTCAAGTGATTCTTCCACCTCAGCATCCCTGGTAGCTGGAATTTACCCTGGTAGCTGGGTTCAAGGGATTCTCTGAGCAAGCATGAGCTACCTTGGCTGGTTCCAAACTGACTTTAAAATATTTTTAGTGTAATATTATTGGACTCTTGTTATATATTTTGAATCTAGCAGGCCTGGTTAATTTTTTCTACATAGAGTAGAGTCACTATTAGATTCTAAAGAGAATTTGGGTACTCTTATAGCTCAAATGTTCTCAAATGTACTACAGACCAAGTCAAAGTTTTTTTTTTCTTTCTTTTTTTTTTTTTGAGACGGGGTCTCACTCTGTTGCCCCAGCCTAGAGTTCTTGGGTATCACAGCTCACAGCAACCTCAGTCTCTTGGCTCAAGCCATCCTGTTTTCTCAGCCTCTCAAGTAGCTGGGACTATAGGCACCCGCCACGACACCCCACTAGTTTTTCTAGTATCACCCTAATAGAGGTGGCTGCATTTCCTTCACTATGGCAACATTTCTCACCATCTTCTAATTTGTTATCTTACTCAGTTTTGGAATGGACACAGGTTATACATAAGTGAAACAATTTTTAGAGTGGGTGGCCATTATAATGAAATAAAGGAAAGCTTATAGTTTAACATACAACATTCTCATAATGAATGCTACCCCACAATGGAAAAGGATGCTCTGAATGGAAGAGAGTTCCCCATCATTGGAAATGTTCAAGTCAAGACTTAAAGCCACTTGCTGGTGATGAGGTAAAAGGGGTTTGATAAACTCTAAGGCTTTTCTTGGACCTGAGGGTATCTAGCACTTTAGTTTATAGGTGCCTGCTTATGCTTCCGAAGTCTGAGTAAATTTGGATGTCTTATTTTTCAGTGGTTGAAGGCCTTTCACTCTTGGATTTAGGAGTATCTCCATATGCTGGAGCAGTATTTCATGAAGTAAGTGTTCTTTTCTTTTCTGGGTACTTCAGGTAGTTTACAATCATAGATACCAAACCTAACCTTTGTTTTGTACAAACATTTAAGAAGATCTATTTTTGAAAGTTATATTTATAAACAAACCTTTTTTAGATGTCCTCTGCATAAGAGATTTTGCAATTGCAGTGGAAATGATCCAGATTAAGATTGTAATTTGGGCCAGGGGTGGTGGCTCATGCCTGTAATCCTAGCACTCTGGGAAGCCAAGGTGAGTGGATTGTTTGAGTTCACAAGTTCAAGACCAGCCTAAGCAAAAGTGAGACACCCCCCCATCCCCCGTGTTTACTAAAAATAGAAAAACTGGGACAAGAGGATCGCTTGAGCCCAAGAGTTGGGGGTTGCTGTGAGCTACAATGCCACAGTATTCTACCCAGGGCGACAGCTTAAGACTCTTGTCTCAAAAAAAAAAAAAAAAAAATCCCCATACCTTGGAGAGTTATACAAAGTCCTACAGACCTCCCTCACCACATCAACCACTTATTTTCCAGTCCTCTTCTTATTTTTATTGGGCATATCATCTTATTTATTTTATTATAGGTGACTTTTTTTTTATTGTTTGGTATTCATTGATGGTACAAAGAGTTATGTTATACTGATTGCATTTGTTAGTACAGTCCCTCTTATAATTGTGTTCTCCCTGTTTATTTATTTATATAGCTTATTTAAATAAGCTAGAGTGCTGTGGCTTCACCTAGCTCACCGCAACTTCAAACTCCTGGGTTCAAGTGGTATTCTGGCCTCAGCCTCTCAAGTAGATGAGACTATAGGTACCCCAACAACCAGCTAATTTTTTCTATTTTTAGTAGAGAAAGGGTCTTGCTCTTGGCTCAGGCTGATCTCAAATCCTGAACTCAAGCAATTCATACACATTGGCCTCCCAAGAGTGCTGGGATTATAGGCATGATCCACCTTGCCTATATTTTAGCTAACAGTATTATTTTAAAGTAGAAGTCTTCTAATTTGATAATTTATCCCCTAATATTTATGGTTATCTCCCTCATATATAACTTTGAATATACTTTGAGAATAGTTGGGTTTTTTTGCTCTCCTGTCTAGTGTTTCAAAAGCATTCAACCATTGCATATATATTTTATTATCTCTGTACCAAGTATTAATACCTTATTGAATCACAATAATAAGAACTGCTGGTAGAAACAGGAATGATTTAAGAGACTTTTAATAAGCACACAACTCAATTATTAGGAAGAAGGTATATGTGGACATGCCAAAGCGTAGCCCACTAGTCCCGAGAGCTCAGTGTGCTGTATGCCTTGTATGGTATGTTTTCTAGACCGAGTAAGAAGCCCTTGAGAAATTTTTGACATACTTTCATTGTGCCACAGCACCATATTTTCTTTTCTTCTTCTTTTTTTTTTTTTTTTTTTTTTGTAGAGACAGAATCTCACTTTACTGCCCTCAGTAGAGTGCCATGGTGTCATACAACTCACAGCAACCTCCAGCTCCTGGGCTTAGGTGATTCTCTTGCCTCAGCCTCTCGAGTAGCTGGGACCACACGCACCTGCCATAATGCCCGGCTATTTTTTTGTTGCAGTTTGGCGGAGGCTGGGTTTGAACCCGCTACCCTTGGTATATGGGGCCAGCGCCCTACTCACTGAACCACAGACACCACCCAGCATCATATTTTCTATCTTTGCTTGTACTATTGATCCTGAGCTCAAGGGACCCTTCTGCCTTGGCCTCCCAGAGTGCTTGTCTAGTGAGGATTTTCAAAATATGAGGATCTGCATATTTGGTTGCTGATGGAAATAATCCTGTATCTGGATAGAGAAATTGATTATGTAAAATAGAGAAGATACTTGCATGAGTAGTGTCCTTGAGGAGGCAGAAAGGAATGCAATCCCATTCTGTTTGCAGGAGGATTTGGCTTTAGATCGGAAGAAAGGAAACTCATCCATTATTAATATGAGAGAAGTAGAGAATATAGGTATAGATAAAAGAATTTGTTGACTGGATAATGGCAAAATTAGGTGGTTCCCATTTAGTGTCTTTGCTCAGTGATATAAGAAATGAGGCTGTTTGCTGAAAGGGAGAAGTGGGGAGGCAAGTTTTGAAGAGAGGGGAAGATGCAAAATAAACCTCTCAGAAAGAATATGCTGAGTGAATAGTGGAAGAGCTTTGTCTAGCTACTTAACCATCATTTAAAATTTTGTTTCTCTGAGTAAATACCTTCAGAGTTACAATGAAGGAACCTAGAACACATTCTTACTCCTCATCAAGGGGGTATGTGTGTAAACGGGAATGAAGGCGTGGGGTAGTAATTTCTAGCTACCAGAGCATGTTAATTCTACCTGCATGAGATAACCCCTTTGGACGTTAATATTTAAGAACTGTCAATGAGGGTGGCGCCTGTGGCTCAGTGAGTAGGGTGCTGGCCCCATATACTGAGGGTGGCGGGTTCAAACCTGGCCCCAGCCAAACTGCAACAAAATAATGGCTGGGTGTTGTAGCGGGCGCCTGTAATCCCAGCTACTAAGGAGGCTGAGGCAAGAGACTCGCCTAAGCCCAAGAACTGGAGGTTGCTGTAAGCTGTGTAATGCCACAGCATTCAACCGAGGGTGATAAAGAGAGACTCTGTCTTTACCAAAAAAAAAAAAAAAAAAAAAGAACTGTGAACGGAGGGGCAAGAACAATTGCTTACCCCCGATACAGTGGGACAACTTCAAACTCAGGGTCCCTTGTTCCCCATTACTGAATACGGGTTAATGTTCTTATAATCCTGGTGCTCATAAATCAAGAGCTACCTATATTTTAATATTTTAATATAGTTTCTCTAAATAATAAAAGATGAATAAATAAAATGAAATCATGCCAAATGAAAAAACACCTTTTTCTTTTTGGAGACACAGTTTCACTATGTTGCCCTTGGTAGAGTGTCGTAGTGTCACAGCTCACAGCAACCTCAAATTCTTGGACTTAAGCAATTCTCTTGCCTCAGCCTCCCAGGTAGCTGGAACTACAACCACCTGCCACAATGCCTGGCTAGTTTTTTGTTGCAGTTGTCATTGTTGTTTAGCAGGCTCAAAGCCAGGTTTGAACCTATTTGCCTCGGTGTATGTGGCCAGCACCCTAACCACTGAGCACAGGCGCCAAACCGAAAGTTTTTTTTGTTTGTTCTAGAGACAGTGTCACTTTATCGCCTTCAGTAGAACGCTGTGGCATCACAGCTCACAGCAACCTCCAGCTCTTGGGCTTAGGTGATTCTCTTGCCTCAGCCTCCTGAATAGCTGGTACTACAGGTGCCCGCCAGAACACTCAGCTATTTTTTTGTGGCAGTTTGGCCGGGGCCGGGTTTGAACCCACCACCCTTGGTATATGGGCCAGCGCCCTACTCACTGAGCCACAGGTGCTGCCCCAAAGAGAAAGTTTATCATGGCTTTGCATTATTGTTTCTTTCTTAATCTTCAGCAAATTTTATTATCTAGTTCTTAGGGAAAGGTTAGAATATGTGAAAGTGGAGAAGAAAAATCTGCATAGGAGAGAAGAAAGGAATTTAGCAACCACAGATTAGATTTTGACTGCCTTCAACAGACTTTTGTGTTTTCTGTGTTTACCCAAGTCTAACAGTAAATTGTGAGTTTATCACTCATACCTTGTCAAAACTGGGAATGGTCATTCAAAGGGATATAGTCTAAAGACAAATTATATGAGCATGTGCTTCTCTATAATAATATGGTACATAATTGAATTAAACTATTAATAATTACCATGGATGTGTTCATTATGGAAACCAAGCCATTTGCTGATAAGCTTTTTTAGAACTGTTTGTTACAATATTTCTGAGACCTGTTTAGAGCCATTCTAAACTATCAGAAGCATCAAAATACTTTGAAAGGAGGCTATTAGTAATATAAATATCCTGTTACTACTTCTTACTTACAAGGACACATGAAAAAAAGAATTTATTAGTAAATAGTTGTAATCCTTTTACATATATATATATTTTTTTTTTTTTTGAGACATGGTCTCGCTTTGTTGCCCTGGGTAGAGTGCCATGGCATCACAGTTCACAGCAACCTCGCACTCTTTGGCTTATGTGATTCTCTTGCCTCAGCCTTTCGAGTAGCTGGGACTACAGCTGCATGCCACAACGCCCTGCTATTTTTAGAGGCGAGGTCTCACTCTGGCTCAGGCTGGTCTCGAACCCATGAGCTCACCCACCTTAGCCTCCCAAGTGCTAGGATTACAGGCATGAGCCACTTTCCCCGGCCTCTTTTACATATTTGAAAGGCAAAGTTGAAGCCTCTGGAGAGGTAAAAAATTGATATCAGGTAACTAACATATTGAGGGTTACTATACATTAGGCACTGTGCTAAGTCCTTTATACACTTTACCTAATTTTTATAAGACCCTGGTGCAGTGGTTCCTATTCCTATTTTATAGCTGAGAAACTAAGATTTAGAAGGGAAAACACCTTGCCCTAAGCTACACAGATGGAACCTGGTTTTATTTTATTTTATTTTATTTTTTGAGACAGAGTCTTACTCTATCACCCTCAGTAGAGTGCTGTAGCATTGCAACCTCAAATTCCTGGGCTCAATCAATCCTCTTGGCTCAGCCTTTGAAGTAGCTGAGGTGCTACAGCCTCCTGAGTAGCTGAGACTATAGGTAAAAAACGCCCAGTTAGTTTTTTCTATTTTTAGTAGAGAGGGGGGGTCTCACTCTTGCTCCAGGTGGTCTCTGAACTCCAGAGCTCAACTGATCCATCTGCCACATTGTACATGTGGTTGGGGGTTGGGAAGAGGTGCTCTGAGTCACCAGCATGGGCTCACTGAAATCTTCTGAAGAAGATAGCCTAATCCAGAGTCTCTATCACTTTTTAGATACAATATCCATCATTTAATCAGAAATTACCAAGCATAATAAGTCAGGGGGAAAAAAAGCAATAAATAGATTCACAGGTGATTTATATATTAGAGTTATTAAACTTGGACTTTAAAATAACTATGGTCAATGATTAATATCTTGCCTAGGCATGTGACTATAATTCCAGCTACTTGGGAGGCTGAGCCAGAAGGACCACTTGAGGCCAGGAGTTTGAGACCAGCCTGGACAACATAATGAGACCCGCCTGTGTCTTTAAAAAAGTGATTAATATGTTCAAAAAATGTTCACTTCACTAGCCTGAAAAAAAGTTCAAAGAGTAGATGAAAAGATAGAGAATTTTGCCAGAGAATTAGAATATATAAAAATGAATTAAATGGAAATTCTAGAACTGTAAAACATAATAAATTAAGAATGCAGACTGGGTGTGGTGATGCCTGTAATCCTAGCACTCTGGGAGGCTGAGGCAGAAGTTTAAGACGGTGCTGCACACGAGTTAGACACTGTCTCTACTAAAAATAGAAAAAATTAGCCAGGCAGGTATTATGGTAGGCGCCTGTTGTCCCAGCTACTCAGGAGGCTGAGGCAGAAGAATAGCTTGAACCAAAGAGTTTGAGGTTGCTGTGAAACTAGGCTGATTTATGGCACTCTAGCCTGGGAAACAGAGAATCTGTCTGAAAAAAAATTAACAATGCAGATGAATTTAGCAGATTTCACAAACCTAGACAGAAGATAAGACTGTAGAAAATACCTAGACCAGTGGTTCTCAACCTTCCTAATGCCGCGGGCCTTTAATACGAGGACCCACGGGTTGAGAACTACTGACCTAGACTGAAGCTTGGTGAGGAAAGGATACAAAACACAGAAAAAACCATAAGAGATCTGTGTCTTACACAGATGTGTCTACCTCTGTGTGGTAGGAGGATCTGATATATATACCAGTGGATTTTCAGACTGGGAGAAAAAACAACTATTATTTTGAAGAGATTAGTGTTTGAAATTTTTCCCAAAGTTTGCTAAAGATATTAATTTAAGAAGCTCTATAAACTCAAGCAAGATAAATTCAAAGAAAAATGTAGGTGATTTTGAACATAAATTCAAAATAAAATTGCTCAAAATGAAAAAAGGTTAAGAACAGCTAAAGGAGGGTAATTATCTTTAAAGAGCAGGAGGATGGAAACTAATTTCTAAACAAAAATGATGGAATCTAATGACAGTTGAAAGGCATCTTCATGGTGCTGAAAGAAAACATTTACTGATGTAGAATTCTATACTAAGGGAAAATATCTTTCAGAAATGAAGGTATAACCACAGAGAATATCTACAGAAAAGAATACAGAAGAGAGAGAGAAGGAAAAAACAGAAATGAAGACAAAGCCAGGTGTGGTAGCTCATGCCTGTATCCTAGCTACTCCAGAGGCTGAGGCATGAGGATCAGCTTGAGCCCAGGAGTTCAAGACCAGTCCAGGCAACATAGTGAGTCCTCATTTCAGAAAAACTGAGCTCAAGCCATCCTCCTGTCTCAGCCTTCCAAGTAGATGGGACCACTGTTGCACCCCACAACACTTGGCTGATTTTTTCTATTGTGTTTGTGTGTTTGTTTGTTTGAGATAGAGTCTCACTTGGTCACCTCCGTAAAGTACTGTGGCTATGAAGCTCACAGCAACCTCAAACTCTTGGGCTCAAGGGTTTGTGCCTCAGCCTCCCAAGTAGTTGGGAATATAGGCGCCCACCACAATGACCAGCTATTTTTAGAGACAGGGTCTCACTTTTGCTCAGGCTGGTCTAGAACCCGTGAGCTCAGGCATTCCGCCCACCCCAGCTCCCAGAGTGCTGAGATTATAGGTGTGAGACACCGCGACCAGCCTAATTTTTTCTATTTTTAGAGAAATGGGGTCTCACTTTTGCTCAGGCTGATATGAAACTACAAGCTCAGGGAATCCTCCTGCTTTGGCCTCCCGGAGTGCTATGTAGTAGTCTCAATTAAAGAAGAAATGACAATAGAAATTAGAATATATTTTCAATTGAGTTTTATATATGCATGTGTATATATCAAAACTTGTGTGATGCTGCTAAAGTCATTCTCAGAAAAATTTATTGCCTTAAATATAAAAAAATTAAAGCATTATGAACTTCTATGTGAATAAACGTGAAAATTTATATGAAATAGATGGATTCCTAGAAAAATACAACTTATGTAAACTGACAAATGAACATCAGCAAATCTGAATAATGTTTTATCCATGAAAGAAATTGAATCTATAATTTAAAATCTTCTCTCAAAGAAAACCTAGGCAGGCCTGGGAAAACCTAAAACTGGCTGGGTGTGGTGGCTCTTGCCTGTAATCCTAGCACTCTGGGAAGCTGAGATGAGAGGACTGCTGGAGCTTGAGAGTTCAAGACTAGGCTGAGCAAAAGCAAGACCCCCATCTCTACTAAAAATAAAAAAAATTAGGCAAGTGAGATCCTGTGTCTACCAAAATACAAAAATTAGCTGGGTATTGTGGCAGGTACCTGGAGACAAGATTGCTTGAGCCCAAGAGTTTGAGGTTGCTGTGAGCTATGATGACACCACCACTGCACCCTAGCCAGGGGCGACAGAGTGAGACTCTGTCTCAAACAAAACAAAAGAACACCAGGGAGGAAGGGGGACAGTGGCTCACACCTGTAATCACAGCACTCTGGGAGGCTGAGGCAGGTAGATTGCTTGAGCTCATGAGTTCGAGACCAGCCTGAGCAAAAGCAAGACCCCATCTCTAAAAATGGCTGAATGTTGTGGTGGGCCCCAATAGTCCCAGCTACTCGGGAGGCTGACGCAAGAGGATCCCTTAAGCCCAAGAGTTAGAGGTTGCTGTGAGCTATGATGCCATAGCGTTCTACCAAGGGCGACAAAATAAGACTCTATCTCAAAAAAGAAAAAAACAAAACAAAACAAAGAAAACCAGGCCAAGATGGCATCACAGCAATTGAATTTTCTCAAATCTTTGAGGAGGAAATAAAACTACCAGAGAGTAGAAGAAGTGAAAATATTTCCTAGTTCATTTTATGAGTTCAGCAATCTTGGTCCACTATGGAGTTCCTTTTGGCTATATCATACATGTTGGAACTAAAATTACAACATACCTGTAGTGTGTTAACAGTTTTTCAACAGATATATAACGTGTCAGATTTTGTTTATTCCTTTTACTCAATTCAACAGATAATTATAATGACACAATATAATCCAGTGATACTAAATTATTCTTCCTCCTATACACACTGGCCAACTACCATAGAACACGTTTTCTAGGAAAGAAACAGAATAGTTTTTCCTCTGCCCCCTACTCTGGAAACTTATAATAGTAAGATTTAACTTAATTTTTTATGTGTTTGTTTTTCTCCTACAGACTCCATTAGTAATATACCTCTTTCATTTCCTAATTGACTATGCTGAATTGGTATTTATGGTAAGTTTCACATAAAATCAATATGTATTTTTTTTATTTTTAAATTTTAGTTTGTTGTTGTCTTCTTTTTTTTTTTTCCCCTTAAGTTAGGGTCTGGCCTCATTGTCCAAGATGGCTTTAAACTCCTGGGTTCAAGCAGTCCTTCTGCCTCAGCCTCCCAAATAGCTGAGACTACAGATGCATACCACTACGCTGACTTTTTGCCTTTTTTTTTTTTTTTTTGCAGGGGCCAGGTTTGAACCTGCCACCTCTGGTATATGGGACTGATGCCGTACTTCTTGAGCCACAGGCACCGCCCCTTTTTGTCTTGTTTTTAAGAAAAAAATCTGTCTTAGGAACTCAGGAGTTTTTCAGAAAATAAAAGCAGAAACTTGTATTTTTAATTTGAATTCTTGAAATTGTGGCAGTACTGCAGAACTGTGAGGAATAGCCTCTGATGCTGACTAGTTTCAATTTCTTACTCTTTTTAGAATTTGGTTTCCCACTATATAGTCTTGAATTTTTTAGTGTCAGGATTCAGTGATTGGCTTTAATTGTGGTGCTAGTGTAGAGGGGCATCCTGAATTTCTTGAGTGTTCTGCCAAGAGATTTTGTGAGTCATTATGGAAGATGATGTAGGACTGATGAGACTCTCAGGGGACAAGAATCTTCA
Source organism: Loris lydekkerianus (assembly GCA_963574355.1). Taxonomy (NCBI): domain Eukaryota; kingdom Metazoa; phylum Chordata; class Mammalia; order Primates; family Lorisidae; genus Loris; species Loris lydekkerianus. The sequence goes on along the minus strand of CAUYPK010153997.1, from coordinate 8,472 downwards.
AAATAGAGAAGACAGGCCTATGTTTTGAGAGCATGGAAGTCTAAAACACTTGCATAGGGTTGAAAATTTGGGACAGGAAGTACCTGGGAAGTCCACTGAGGTCTTCCTTAGTAACGATAGTGGCTGCTTTTTATTAAGGGCTTGCTCTGTGTTAGGCACTTGGCATTCATCATGACTGCAAAGCATTGAATATTATTCCCATTTTATAGGAAACTTAAGTAACTTGCAATTCTGGAGCCAATGTGGGGTACCAGACTGAAGTGAGCCTAAATGTGGTTCTAATCCTCAGGGTTTTCCAGTCTGACCCCTCTGAACGGACCTTACATTTGGGAGCTAAACTGAGGGTTGAACTTCTGTCTGTCAGAGTTTGGGTAGTCTGCTACCTTCTCAGAACTCCGAGCCTTGGCAGCACTGCATTACTCTTATACTAAATGAGTTCTATTTCCTATTGATTTCTTTTCTCTTGACAGATAACTGATGCACTCACTGCCATTGCCCTATATTTTGCGATCCAGGACTTCAATAAAGTTGTGGTAAGTAGTTAGTGGGTGGGACAAAGTTGGTGGGATTTGGTAACCTGCTGGTCTTTGTTATTACAAAGAATCAAAGGTCTCAAGGATTCAACCACTTTTATTTTATTTTATTTTATTTTATTTTATTTTATTTTATTTTATTTTATATTTTTTTATTTTATTTCTTGAGACAGTCTCACTCTGTCCATGCTTATAGAGTGCTGTGGCATCATCATAGCTCACAGCAACTTTAAACTCTTTTTTTTTTTTCTTTTTAGATAAAGTCCTTATAATTGTATCCCGACCCCAACAGGTGTGCCATATACTGAAATCCCCATCCCCCACCCTCCTGCTCTTTCCCCACTTCTCATTCCCTTACCCCTCACCTTGTATTAGCTCATCTGCTGCCTTCATATTACAGTAGAGTACATTGGAGTCTTTCTTCTCCATTCTTGTGATGCTTTATTAAGAAGGATGTGTTCCACCTCCTTCCAGGTTAATACAAAAGATGTAAAGGCTCCATCTTTTGTAGTGGCTGAATAGTATTCCATGGTATACATATACTACAGCTTGTTAATCCATTTCCAGGTTGGTGGACATTTAGGCTGTTTCCACATTTTGGCGATTGTAAATTGAGCTGCGATAAACAGTCTAGTGCAAATGTCCTTATGATAAAAGGATTTCTTTTCTTCTGGGTAGATGCCTAGTAATGGGATTGTAGGATCAAATGGGACATCTAATTTGAGGATTCTCCATACTTCCTTCCAAAAAGGTTGTATTAGCTTGCAGTCCCACCAGCAGTGTAAAAGTGTTTCTTTCTCTCCACATCCACGCCAACACCTGCAGCTTTGAGACTTTGTGATGTGGGCCATTCTCCCTGGGGTTAGGGGATATCTCAGGGTAGCTTTGCATTTCTCTGATGATTTCTCTGAGCATTTTTTTCATGTTTGTTTAACCATTCATCTGTCTTGTTTAGAGAAGGTTCTATTCATCTCTCTTGCCCAGCTACCTCAAAAGTCTTAGGCTGAGCAATCTTCTTACCTCAGCCTCCTGAATAGCTGGGACTATAGGCACCTACCACTATCCCCAGGTAGTGGTTTTTTTTTTTTTTTTTCAAGTAGACAGAGGTTCTTACTCTTGCTCAGGCTGGTCTCTCCAACTCATGAGCTCAAGCAGTCCACCTGCCCCTTCCTCTTAGAGTGCTAGGATTATGGGCATGAGCCACTGTCTTCCTGCTCCCTCCATCCAACTGCTTTAAAATGCTAAGAAGTGGGGGTGAAACTTTTGGTTCACTTCAGCCAGCCCTGGAATGACCAGACTCAAACTTACAAGACAGTTTTACTAATAGATATAGAAAGGTCAGCCTACTCAGTATAGCTTATTAATAACTGTTAATATCCACAGACCTGTGCAGGTTCAGACTTTCTGGAGTAGGAGTTAAACAACAGTTATATTGATGAGGACCCTTAAAAATCTTTCATCCTTTTCAACACTTTTTCTTTTCACACAAAAATGAATAAAGCTTTTAATTCAAGGTCAGGCCTATGTGTGCCATGTCTGTTTCCCTGCAGAAAGTAATCTTCATTGGAAAAATTGGCATGTATTAAATGCCTGATGTAAACTTTAGTCTTAATCCATATGTAAAAGCCAAACAGAGTTGCATAGTGGGACGATTCTCCTTTTCCTAAGTTCTGAGAAAATTAACAGATTAACCATGTGTACTTATCCATGTAGTTATATCAAAAATATTGGGTTAAGTCTTCCTTGATTGGCTGGGAGCCACTGAGAGGATTTAGGCTGGGGTGAGACAAGGCTTCATCTCCCTGGCATTGTCTGTCTGTAGTTCATTTTCCCCTTTGTTACCAAGTAATAGAGCCAGAAATAGCAGTCTGCCTTTTTGCATCTCTTGTCCTAAGTAACAAATAAAGCTTGTGAATTTTAGAATTTTAGATCTCAGATTTTTTTTTTTTTTTTTTGAGACAGAGCCTCAAGCTACTGCCCTGGGTAGAGTGCTGTAGCATCATAGCTCACAGCAACCTCCAACTCCTGGGTTCAAGCAATTCTCCTGTCTCTCCCTCCCAAGTAGCTGGGACTACAGGTGCCTGCCACAATGCCTGGCTATTCTTTTGGTTGCAGCCATCATTGTTGTTTGGCAAACCTGGACTGGATTCAAACCCACCAGCTCAGGTGTATGTGGCTGGTGCTTTAGCCACTTGAGCCACAGGTGCTGAGCCTAGATCTCAGATTTTTTAAAATGTCTACACTGAAGGTCCTTAACTTGGGTTCATTCATAGGCTTAATGGGTCTATAAAACCCATAAAATGGTATGAAAGTTGAATGTGTATGTGCATATATCTTTTTTTTTTTCTGAGATGTCGTAGCTGTTGTTGGGACTCAAAGAGTCTTTGACGTCTACCCTGCAGGATTAAGTATTGCATTTTAGAGACTTAATATTGCTAAGATCAAGGTGTGTACGTGTTAAACTAATGGAGCACAGCTTGAAAATTTTAGGGGCTGAAGGAAAATAACAGGATTTCCTTGAGGGCTACAGATGAAATAACTGGACATCAGATTCATAAGCTCTGGAGTTCAGAGATAAATTAGCAGTTACTATTTACTTCTCTAAGATAAGTAGAGATATATGTAGTCTTTGTTTGAAGTTACATATGCTAAAATATTTAGAGATGAAGTGTCATGGTATCTGTAGTTTTCTTTCTCTCTCTCTCTCTTTCTCTCTCTCTCTCTCTCTCTCTCTTTCTTTCTTTCTTGAGACAGAGTCTCAAGCTGTCGCCCTGGGTGGAGTCACAGCTCACAGCAACCTCCAACTCTTGGGCTTAAGCAATTCTCTTGCCTCCCAAGTAGCTGGGCCTATAGGCATCCACCACAATGCCTGGCTATTTTTTGGTTATAGTTGTCATTGTCGTTTGGCAGGTCCGGGCTGGATTTGAACCCACCAACTCTGGTGTATGTGGATGGTGCCCTAGCTGCTTGAGTATAGGCGCCAAGACTTTTTTTTTTTTAATTGTTGGGGAATCATTGAGGTTTCAATGAGCTAGGTTGTACTGCTTGTTTGCAGGGTGAAGTCCCTCTATTAATAATGTTCTGCCCCCAAGAGGTGTCCCTCCCTCCTTCCCTCTTTCCCCTTCCCCTCATCATGTACTAAAATTAATAGTCGGCTTGGTGCTTGTAGCTCAAGTGGCTAAGATGCCAGCCACATACACTGGAGCTGGTGGGTTCGAATCCAGCCCAGGCCTGCCAAACAACAATGACAATTACAACCAAAAAATAGCCAGGCATTGTGGCAGGCACCTGTAATCCCAGCTACTTGGGAGGCTGAGGTAAGAGACTCGCTTAAGCCCAAGAGTTGGAGGTTGCTGTGAGCTGTGACGCTACGGCACTCTACCCAGGGTGACAGCTTGAGGCTCTGTCTCAAAAAATATAAATAAATAAATAAATAAATAAATAGTCCTGATATCAGAATTGAGTACATTGGATTCTTGCTTCTCCATTCTTGTGATGCTTTACTAAGAAGAATATATTTCAACTCCATCCAAATTAATACAAAGATGTAAAGTCATCATCATTTTTAGAGGCTGTATAGTATTCCTTGGTATACATATACCATAGCTTGTTAATCCATTCCTGGATTGGTGGGCATTTAGTTTGTTTCCATAATTTGGCAATTGTAAAGTGAGCTGCAATATAGTTTGCTTTCAAATGGTTTGGAAAAAAATCTGTGGGCATGTATATGTGTAGAGATAAGCAAATGTGGCAAAATGTTAATAATTGGTGGATCTAGGTGTTATTGAATTATTCTTTCAACTTTTCTGTGGTTTCAAAAAAAATTTTTTTTTTTTGAGACAGAGTCTCACTTTATTGCCCGCAGTAGAGTGCCGTGGCATTATAGCTCAACCTCCAACTCCTCGTCTTAGGTGATTCTCCTGCCTCAGCCTCCTGAGTAGCTGGGACTACAGGCGCCTGCCACAATGCCTGGCTATTTTTTGTTGCAGTTTGGCTGGGGTGGTGTTCAAACCTGCCACCCTTGGTATATGGGGCCGGTGCCCTACCCACTGAGCCACAGGCACCGCCCAAGTGGTTTCAAATTTTTAAACACTGGGGAAAAAAAAAATCTGTGTATGTATGCACACATACACATGAGATAGATATATGATATATATGATACAGATAATGAAATCTAGGGTGGATTGGTACCTTTCATTAAAGAACACAGTCACCCAGCTCTTTTCAACCAAAATGTAAAATTGGAAAAAAAAAAAAAAAAAAAAAAGAAAAGAAAAAAAAATTAAAAACAAAATGTAAAACTGAATGGTATTTTAATGAAAGTTGATTAGAGATGCTAGTGTCACATGTATTCCTTTTTTTTTTTCCTGTTCAATTGTCATGAATACACCTCCCAGTTAAAACAGTATTTAATCTGAGGGGGAGCTTATGGGAAAGCTAAGTTTCAGTTAGTTTCCTAACAAAGTAAGGCTTCATAGGAAAGAGACCTTTAATTTAGAGCACGAATCATTTTAATTCATTTATTATTTCTGAGTTTATATAGAAACATGTATAAAATTTTTTTTGTCTGATTTCAAGAGGGAGAAAAAAAACCCAAAGGAATTGTCAATACCGTGTTTTTTTAGCATATTAAGACATTGTTACTACCAAGACTGAATCAAAATTTGGAATATTTTTGTTTCTCCATCTTCAGAGTTCAGACTATTATAGCATTAGATTTCTTGGTCAGAACAAGAGTTTTATTTATGCTGCATTGAAAATTAATTTTCTAAATGGCAAATTTTGAGGATACTAATATAACTATTGTTGATTTAGATAGAATATCAGCTTGTCTTCTGTATTTGTCAGAAAGGGTCCATGTCGTACAATCTGAAAATAAGTTAATCTTGCTGGGATTTGAGACTTTATCTCTGGTAATGAAACTATGTCTACACCCAAGTATGCAGAGAGGGACCCCACTCCTACCCCATCTCCATCTGTTAGCTTGTGGGCTATGAATGCTGATTGAATTTGATCCCTTGGTTTTCATGACTTTTTATATCAATCTTACTTGATGAAAGTAATGTTAGTTCATATTTGTCCTGTGGTGATACGGTGCTTCCTGTTTGGAATTCAGTTCATGTTAAGAGAGCTGCTGGTGCCTTGGTAGCTCACTATGATAAAAACCTGCATCCTCTTAATGTGATTAGAGGGCTATAAATTGGAGGATAGGCTCCTGAATTTGGAACATGCTGAGGCTAATTTTGGAGACAGGTGGGGTGGAGTATTTTATCCACTACCACCATAGTTTTGGGGGATGCAAATGGTTATAGACATGTCTTCAATGATTAGGAAAAGCCCTTTATTTGAAGTAGGGTAATTTTGTCCTTGCAAACCCAGATCTTTCAAGGGGCAAGGAAAGGGCTATATAGGGGAGTGGGGTGAAGTAAAGAAAGCCTCCACCCTGGAAAATTTTTTTCAATTCAGAAATTGAATTGAAATCGAAAAGAATACCATCTTTTCTGTAAGCTGATTAATGATCACAAAGGTAAGACACCTAAATTACCACTTTTCAGGTCATTTTAAACCTCTCTTATGATTGCTTTAATTCTGATCATTGTCAAGACTACTAGATATATCTATTTAGGTTTGAATTTTAAATTGTATTACCTAATCTCATTTATGTTTATACTTCTAATTTTTTTTTTTTTTTTTTTGAGGCAGCGTCTCACTTTGTCACCCTGGGTAGAGTGCCGTGGCATCAAAGCTTATAGCGGCCTCAAACTCTTGGGCACAGATGATCTTCCTGCCTCAGCCTCCCAAATACCTGGGACTACAGCTATGTACCATGTCAGCAGGCTGGTTTTTCTATTTGTAGTAGAGATGGGGTCTTGAACTCCTGAGCTCAAGCAATCTACCCACCTTGGCCGCCCAGAGTTCTAGGAATACAGGTGTGAGCCACCGAGCCCAGCCCATCTACTATTTTCTTGAAGGGTGTATGTGTTTGTGCATGTATGTACAATTGAAACAAATTTCTTTAAAGTTTTAGCCACTTTCCTCTCTCTTGCTGGAGGGAATTGAGATTTTTTTTTTTTTTTTTTTGAGACAGTCTCACTATGTTGCTCTCAGTAGGGTGCTGTGGCATCACAGCTCACAGCAACCTCCAACTCCTGGGCTTAAGCGATTCTCTTGCCTCAGCCTCCCAAGTAGTTGGGACTATAAGCACCCACCACAACGCCTGGCTATTTTTGTTATAGTTGCCATTGTTGTTTAGCATGCCCGGGCTGAATTCGAACCCACCGGCTTTGGTGTATGTGGCTGGTGCCATAACCACTGCTATGGGTGCCAAGCCTAGAATTGAGATTTTAAAAAGGGATTTTTGTCTATACTTACAGGAGTTGATTGATATTGGGTCTATAAGATGAGCCATAATGGTGGCTGTGCTGGTGAGATTGAGGGAGGCAAAAAGAGGCAGCAGGGAATGTGGGGACCGCTGACCTGGCTGCCCTTCCTTCCCTCCTGGAGATTCTCTCAGAAGGTTTTGTTTTAAAGTATTTGAGATTGTAGCTACAAGGGAGTACTTATCTTCCAGTGTTGGCACAGTGTCACCTTTGCCTTCATATCTCTGTGCAGCTCTGATGGCTGGCTTCCAGTCTGGGGAACGGGACTGCATTCCCACCTGTCTCTCTGGCTGCCCCTGGATGAACTTTCTGTTTCCTTCTAATAGCTTTCTGTGTGGGTCTCACTCCCTCCAAGCGGTCTTTTTGCTGCAGAAGTCCAGAACTCCTAAGCTAGTGGGGCCTCTTCCTGCAGCTATCACTGCTGCAGCTGTCTTCTCTAAGTCCTTTGATTGTTGAGCCAACCTCTTTCTCTCTGATAAAAGCACCTTAGTTTATATTTTGTTCTTTTAATTTAACAACTCCAGCTATGAATGGCACCATAAATCTTACTGATGATAATTCTCACTACTTAACTTGGACTTTTCTAACTGTGAGAAGAACAGATAATGAAAGGGAGGTTTTTGAAGTTTGTTGAGGTCTTGGAAGTTTGTTTTAGGTTTTCAGATTAAGTGCTAAACCTATGCAAGAAATCTGGTGTTACCTGTGTTCCTGTGATGAGCTTTTTATTTTCCTTTGAGAGATGCTCTCCTAAAATTTTTGAAAATTTAAACAATTTTTAAATTCTGAAATACTTAAGACTTGCAAAAATAAAGAATAACACATGCCTGGGAACCTATTTTCAGCTTGAAAAAATTACATATGGCAATTGTTTCTCTGATACTTTCATCTTCCTATTCCTCTCCTACTGGTAACCATGTTTCTGAATTTAGTGGTTATCTTTCCCACACATGTGGCCTTGACTTTTGCTACATTGGTAAATATCCCTAAATGACATATATTATTATTTCACGTACTTTTAAATGGTACAACACAGTTTACATTGTATTGTGACCTGCTTTTTTATCATTAAGTCTTTAATCTTGCACAGATAATTAAGCACTTTCTGCTTTGGGTTCTTTGCAACACTCTTTTCTACTAGGTTAACAGCATTGATTTTTATACTGTCTAAAAAAATTCTCTGATCATTTCTTTTTTCTTTTTTCTTTTAGAGACAGAGTCTCACTTTATTGCTCTCAGTAGAGTGCTGTGGCATCACAGCTCACAGCAACATCCAGCTCCTAGGCTTAGGCGAGTCTCTTGCCTCAGCCTCCCGAGTAGCTGGGACTACAGGTGCCTGTTACAATGCCTGGCTGTTTTTTTTGTTGCATTTTGGCCAGGGCCGGGTTTGAACCAGCCAACCTTGGTATATGGGGCCGGCACCCTACCCACTGAGCCACAGGCACCACCCAATTCTCTGATCATTAAATAAGCAGGGACACCAATTTTGGGTTCAGAAGCTTTTCCATCTGTATTCTGATCCATGTTTGCTTGTAAGGTTGAACCGCTTCTTTTCATTCTGG
>CAUYPK010153996.1:0-11611 GCA_963574355.1 Loris lydekkerianus | reverse complement strand
GATCCACTAATGGATTAACAAATTGTGGTATATGTACACCATGGAATATTATGCAGCCTTAAAGAAAGATGGAGACTTTACCTCTTTCATGTTTACATGGATGGAGCTGGAACATATTCTTCTTAGTGAAGTATCTCAAGAATGAATGAAAAAGTATCCAATGTATTCAGCCCTACTATGAAACTAATTTGCAGCTTTCATATGAAAGCTATAACCCAATTATAACCTAAGAATATGGGAAAAGTAGAGAGGGAGGGGAGGGGATAGGGAGGATGGGCGAAGGGAGGGTAATTGGTGGGACCTCACCTAAGGTGCATCTTACAAGGGTACATGGGAAACTTACTAAATGTAGAATATAAATGTCTGAACACAATAGCTAAGAAAATGCCAAGAAGGCTATGTTAACTAGTGTGATGAAAATTTGTCAAATGGTGTATAAAGTCAGTGTATGGTGAAAAAAAAAAAAAAAGTAAAAAAAACCACCTCATTTATGTACCATTAAATTGTAACTAGCTGATTGGCCCACATGTGCGCAGAGAGCAGTAAAACTCAATGGAAATCAAGTAAGGTATAAGGCAGTGATTCTCAACCTTCCTAATGCCGCGACCCTTTAATACAGTTCCTATGGGTCACAACCCACAGGTTGAGAACCGCTGGTAAGGGGAGTAGATGATGGGTGAAAACTTACCTTAAAGGTACAATGAATACTATCTGAATGATGAGCCCACTTATAATCATGACTCGGGCATTCTTAATGTGATCTATGTAACCAAAAATATTTCTACTCTCAGAATACCTTGACATAAAAAAATTATTTTATTTTATTTATTTATGTTTTTTAGGTAAGCCTCATGGCTGATGGTCATGACTGCTCATGCTGGTGTTCAGACTAGCGAGCAACACAGGGATTGTGGTGACGGTCATCTGCAGAGGTGTTGAGAAGCAGAGCTGCAGCTTGAAGCTTTAGAATAATGATGAAAGTCGTCATGTGAAAATCCATTATTGATGTTGTGTGTAAGAATCTTCATGATGAAATTTCTGTAAATGGTATGGTTTCAGCCTCAGTTTCTGAGGCTGAAAAAGGATCTCTAGTAGTCATACTGTGACGGGTGCCCTGAACCTGGACTGAAGTAGACCATCTCAGGCATGTGTTTGCAGTATGAGAATTATGAACTACTTTTCCTGAGGTTAACTGTAATGAGATGCCAGATCAGCACAACCCTGCCTCTGCTGCCAGTTGCTAATGCCTGTAAAATAATCTCCCCCAAAGAATCATTTGAGAGTTCTTTGCACTTCATCTTGAAAGGAATTTGAGTGGCTGGGATTATCCTGGCAAACCTTTGGCAGTTAGTGAAATTAGGGTACAACTTAGTACATTCAGACTTCCAGTTTGGGTGATCTGGGTATAATCTTATAAATGAACAGTTCTGATAATGATTGTAATTTGAAAGTAATTAACATGTATATACTCTGTTGGGGAGACTAATGGGAAATGTTTTTCTATGGGAGCAGTGTGTCTTGGGTTTAAATTTTGAAACACAAATAAAGTTTTTTATTGACTCACAAAAAAAAAGGATAGAATGGAAACAAGTGGAGAAAAGGGTGGGGAGGATCTAGCTAAGGAAACATGATATACATTGGGTGCCAAAACAATGTATACACATTTTAAGAAAGAAAACTGTATTAAAATTTTAATACCCAATATATACCAATATATACTCAATATACCAATAATATTTGTCATCTTGTATATTGTATCTTTTATAACTGCAGAACTCAAACATGACTTGGATTTTACAATTTTAATACTTTTTTTCTTGTTTAAAATGTGTATACATTTTTGGGCACCTTCTGTATATATATATACACACACATACATACACATAGGTATTCCCTGGGTTATGAATGAGATAGGTTCTGTAAGTTCGTTCTTAAGTTGAGTTCATGTGTAAGTTGGAAGAGGTATGTTTATCTATTACCTATAATGGTCTCCCTTCATAAGTGTGAGTTGTATGTCAGTTGGATGTTTGTAACATGGGGACTTACTGTAATAGCCTCCATTTATAAGTATGAGTTGTATGTATGTCAGATGTTTACAACTCGGGGACTGCCTATATGTGTGCAAGTGTGCATACACACACACACATATACATGAGGTTTGACAAGTTCAAGAACTCATCCTAAAAAAAATGCTACTTTTCTCATTGCTAGATATCACTATGGTCATCTTCTAAGTACTATGCTATTCTATCACTGTACTCCACTTGGGAAGCAACACACTGAAGTGCTTAGTCCACCCTTCAAAGAAATTTTGAAACTCTTTCTGGTATGACCATCAGAGCTGTGATTGTATGGGACACAAAAACATGCAATAATAATAATAAACACCACTCAGCAAAGCACCACCACACATTGACACAAACACAGCTGTGAGACATTGATGTACCAAGGTTATGAAACCTTACTGAGTGGTTGGTACAGTGCTACCAACGTAAGCCAACAGTGGCAAGTTCATGAACTTAATTGTCCAGACCTCATAAGACAATGGAGAAAGAGGCAGAGAAAGATTGAGAGAGATTTATTATAAGATTTTGGCTCATCTGATTCTGGAGGCTAAGATGTCCCACAATCTGCCATCCACATGTAGGTAGAAGGCCTGAGAGCTGGAGAGCTGATGGTGTAAATTTCAGTCAGGGTCTGAAGCCCTGAGAACCATGAGCACTAAGTTGACGTCCCAGCTCAAACAGTTAGGAAGAGTTCATTCAACCTATCTCCAGCTCTTTGTTCTATTCCAGGCCCTCAATAGATTGAATGATGCCCATCCACATTTTGGAGGGCTGTCTGCTTTACTCAGTCCACCAATTCTAATGTCAATCTCTTCTAGAAACACCTTCAACAGACACATCCAGAAATAATGTTTAACAGCTGTCTGAGCATCTCACAGTCTAGTCAAGCTGACACATAAAATTAACCTTCACTGTCTGCATACATCTGTGAAGGGAACAGTAGCAGCCTAGGGTAGATAGAAAGGAGATGGGGAACATAAAATGTGAAGAGAAATGAAGTCAGATTATGGAGGCTCTTGAACTCTATGCTAAGACATTTGCAATGAATTTGTCTGGCAAAGACATCACTGAATTTTGTTGTTTTGTTTTGTGGACTGCAAGAGATGTGATCATTGTACCATGCCAAATATCCCAGGACTTGGCTAATGTGCTTTAATTACTAGGCAAGGGTACAATAACAGACTTACAGATTTGGAATGGTTTCATGATTATCAGAGAAATAAAAATTAAGGCAAAGATCTTTAACCAGTGTTATCTAGACTTATCTGTTCACCAAGAAAGGTAGCAATAAATATTTAACAACTAGCATCTTTCTGGGATGAATGAATCCTGCAAATGCCTGCTACCTTTTATTCTTTGAAAAAAAATTTTGGTTGGATCTTGATTGTTCTAGCTCTCTTGAGAGGAAAGTAGTTATACTGAGAGAAAAGTCTTTTCCATAAGACCTATAGATTGGAATCTTGGCTCTGCCACTTTGTGGCTGTTAGACCTTTAATAGCCCACTGAAAATGTTTGGATCTCAGTTGCTTTATCTGCCACAAGGGTGTAATAATAGTGCCAACTACACATGGTGATTGTGATAATGACATAATTCAGGAAAACAGGTTTAGAATAATGCCTGGCTCATAGCAAGCACTCAATAAGTGTCAGCCACTATCATCATCCCTGGCTGAAAGTTATATGTCTTACTGGACTAAAGGAAGCCTTTGGAAATAAGTGCATTTTATTCAATGGTGAAATATTAATATACAAAATCACGTACAGGTGCCTAAATCAGGGTGATAAAGTACTGTTTCCTAGAAGTTTGTTTAAGGCAATAAAAATGTCCCCATTTATCTGAGCTGCCTCTGCTCCTCCTCACCTAGCCCTTACATCTGAGTAATGCAGGTATCTATTACAGTTCCATTGATGTACACATTTTCTTCCCATCCAGGAGAGATTCCGCAATTCTCTCCAAAAGAAATATTTTAGAAGTTTCTACCATAGCTAAATATCAAGCCCTACACTGGAGGGTCAGAGTTTGACAGGTCTGAGGTACAAGTTCTGGTTGTCTTATATTCCTAGTTGATTAATCCTGGGCAAGACATATAACCTAACTTGGCTTGGCACCTGTGGCTCAAGCGGCTAAGGCACCAGCCACATACACCTGAGCTGGCGGGTTCGAATCCAGCCTGGGCCCGCCAAACAAAAATGACGGCTGCAACCAAAAAATAGCCGGGCATTGTGGTGGGCGCCTGTAGTCCCAGCTACTTGGGAGACCAAGGCAGGAGACTCGCTGGAGCCCAGGAGTTGGAGGTTGTTGTGAGCTGTGATGCCACAGCACTCTACCCAGGGTGACAGCTTGAGGCTCTGTCTCAAAAAAAAAAAAAAGACATATAACCTAACTGAACCTCACTTTTTAATCTGTTAAATAATCATATATATATATATATATATATACAGTAGAGATATTATGAAGACTAAATAACACAAGTACCCTGTTAGCTTTAGATATGACAGAGAAGAGAAGAATGCTAAATGTATCAACCCATCCTGTCACCAACTATCTTTTTGAATGAGAATACTAAGAAATCAAGAAGAAAGGCAGTTTCATTTCTGCATAGTTGGGGAAAGCACTTTCTAGCCTGACTTAGCTGGCAAATGGCTAGAGTTATTGTGCTCTTTCCTTCTGAAGATACAAAGAGATACAGACTTTGCTAGAGACAGCCTCGCTGCCCCGTGTTTAACCCTACAAAAAAAGGGAATGTTCTCAATGTACTGGTCAAGAGCAGATTTGAAAATAACATCTGACTCAAATTCTGTAACCCAGAGTTCTTTAGTGGGATTCTTTCATTGGAGGTCACATATTTGAGAGTCACAAAACTACTACTATGATTTATAAGGACAAATCTAATTAAAGTGTAATACATAAGTCTTCAATTTATGGGGCGGGACACAATTATAAGAGGAACTTTACCTAACAAATGCAATCAATGTAACCTGGTTCTTTGTACCCTCAATGAATCCCCAACAGTAAAAAAAAAAAAGAGAGAGAGGAGTAATAGTATTTATAATATCTTAGGATTGATCTTTGCTTTGTGAATTAATTATGGACATTTTATCTTGAGTTATTCTGTGAAGCAAGAAGTACAATATGGAGAAGTTGGAAAAGTAATGGAGACAGAGACATGAAATTTCACTTCTGCAGCCCTATCTGGTCCCCAGTCATTCCTCAACCCTATCACTCACAGTCCTTTAGATATAAAGTAAATAATCAAGTGAGTCAACCTTCTCATTCTATTTTTGTCAATTTTAATAGGAAGTGGAGATTCCCAGACTCTTATACTAATGTATAGCTCTTCATCTTCAAAACAAATTTCAAAATCTTTAAGTATGAAAAAAACTGAAGGAGTTCTTTAAAGCATTGGGTTTTTCTAATTAACCTTACTACCTTACTGTCTAGATTCTATTTAAAAGTCATGTCATGGCATTTCAAAAGTCAGCTGGACATTTGCCTGGTGGCATTGGGTACAGTCTGTACTTTGTGCACTTTTAAAGTAAAGGGAGATCCAAGCCTTTTGGGAATTTCTTTGGCCTGATTGGTGTGGAGATGTCACACTCTGTAACAATCAATCATTCTTTAATTGTTAGGGAAAATTGTGTATCACCTGTAAAAATCACATTTGGACATGACAGTACATAATCCATATATTTGTGTTTGTTCCACTTCTCACAAATGACAAAAACCTACCAGGTTCTCCCTGCAGCAATTGAAGAAATAAACTTGCAACTATGTCAGTGAATTTAAAATGTAGACAGCTAAAACAGAAAGAAATTTAAACTCACAGAAACGATCTCTTCCTTTTGATGAGGATGAGGGAAACAAGGTCCAAATGTGAAACTGACTTGCCCAAGGACACAGAACAAGCCAGAAAGAAGTAGAGTCAAGACGAGGACTCAGGTCTCCTTCCAGGTCAGTGCTCAGTCTTGAATGTAGTCGCTATAAATGGGCCAATACATGACGCAATGTTGAAAGCTAGTAAAAGACAAAAGAGTTTTATTATTTGCAGTAATAGTTCCCAGAAATATTATCATTCCACAGAAATACCTTATTTCACAGAAATAAAAATAGCATTGTTATAGCACATTTGTCAAGAAACCTCAAAATTGTCAATAATGGATTTGAAGATACGTTGGAAATGTCTCTGATTACTTTTTTTTTTTTATAAAGGCTAACCAGTTTGGTTATTATTCTTAGGATCAGGTGATTTTTCTGCATCAGAGCACACTAGACCATATTTTTCCAATTAGTCACTGGCATTGAGTTCTTAGTCTCATTTACTTAATTACTGAGGTAAAGAGGAAAAATAAACTTTGAAAGATAGTAAAGATTACCTGGCCAGATGATTTGCAACTTTCTAATGACTATATCCCTATTGAGAAATTGGATTGAGCCACATTGCTATCTATTTTCCCAGGATGAGGCCTATAGAGCTTAAGAATAGGTAAAAATTATACATTGATTTACATATCATCAGTTTAATTAAATGTCACATTTTGTAGTTGATGGCTGATAAAAAAATCTCAAGGTCATATGAAAAGTTACTGCCCAGATTCAAGAGTGTGCCATATTTACATGTCTGCTTGCAAACAAAATTTTCAGTAAGATTGAAGTGACTTGCCAAAATGATTTTAATATGGGTGTAATCTAATCTAAACCTAAAAATTTTGCACAAGAGTTTAGATTTCCATTTGCATGTATACCACTGTTAGAAGAAGAATCAAATATTAGACAGAACATTCAAAATATAAAGTTAATTTTTGTTTAGGAGGGAAATTACCATTAGACTTATAAATCAGGGCCAAGTTACAGCCCATATATTTTAGAATGATGGTATACATAAAAATAAAATAAATAACATTTTCCTTTTCACTGGTATGCAGAAAAAGTATTAGGTGAAAGTGAGGAAAGAGGAAGAATTATTCAATAAATGATATTGGAACAAATGGCAAGTAATTTGGAAGGAAAATTAAGTTAGATTCTACATGGTACCTTAAAGCAAAATAAATTCCAGATCATTTAAATATTTAAATATAAGAAAAGAAAAGAAACACTAAAAGTATTAGAAGAATCTAAAGGTGAATATTTTGTTTTTATAATCTTGAAGTGGAGAATGATTTTCTAAAAATGACGTAAAAGGCAGAAGCTATAAACAATTGATATATGTTAATATGTAAGTATGAAAAATTTATAAGTAGTCAAAACACTCTATGAAAGGTAAATGCCAAACTGGGGAAAATCATCATTACATATAACAAAAAATTTTTGTATATAACATACAAACAGTTCTGACATATCAATGAATATTCCAGTAGAAAAGTAGAGAAACAATATACATACTAATTCATAAAAGAAAACAGTCAAATTCTCTAGTAAATGAAGACTTGGGGGTAGAAATAGGAATTTGGGAGGAGGAGCTCATCAGATAGTTTGGGTGCCTTTTTTTTTTTTTTTTTTTTTTTGAGATAGAGTCTCACTATGTAGCCCTAGGTACAGTGCTGTGATATCACAGCTCACAGCAACCTTCAACTCTTGGGCTTAGGGTATTCTCTTGCCTCAGCCTTCCGAGTAGCTGGGACTACAGGTGCCCACCATAATGCCTGGCTAAGATAGTTTGGTTTTTATTTTTAAATGCTTGTGTTTGAAAAGTGAGGATATTATTTGGGTTACATTCTCATATATGTCATCATTGTCATTTTATTTTTCATAAACAACCAATTACCAAATACAGTGAAGCCCACTGTTGGGTGTTTGGCAAACTAAAGACTGTGATTATTTTTGCTGGGCAAGTTCTCGGTCCCCTCTGAGTTCTGTGACATTACGTACAGCTGAGAAGAAGAGGTTTTCCAAGTCTGGACCTTCAGTTAATATGCATGCCATAGAGTGATGTGCACATTAGGGAATGGAGAGCCGGGATGGAATTGTGACATTAATTTCAATGGTAGTGAACAGACTGACATTGATGTTCTACAATAATACTTAATACATAAACACAGTTTAAGATGATAGATGTGATCAATCTCCTTATAAATCAGCAAACCCTGTAATTTGACATGTCTTAGTGTTCTTAAACAGATGAAGACTTTTTCCTCTCAACTTTTTATTACAATGTTTTTTAAACATATGGGAAGGTTGAAAGCATCATGATATCCCAGTATCAGGAACATACATTCATCACTTCAATTCAACCATTGAATCCACATTATTTGATTTTTTTGTGTGTGTGTGGTAGAATGTCAATTTATTTATTTGTTTTTAATTATGTTTTATTAAATTATAACTTTGTACATTGATGCGTTTATGGGGTTCAGGGTACTGCTTCGATATACAATGTGAAATGCTTACATTGATTTTAAACACATTGGAGACCTCTTTCTAAATATTCTCCTAGATTTAAACACATACAAATATGTCTATGCAAAAATGAGCTAACTATGTATGTGTGTATGGATGGATGGATGGATACAATGAAATATCATTCAGCCTTTATAAAAGAAGGAAATTTTGTTATTTGAGACAACATGAATGGATCCGGAGGACCTTATATCAAGTGAAATAAATCAGACACAGAAAGACACATATCACATGTTCTCATTCCTATGTGGAGTCCATAGCAGTAAACTCATAGAAGAAGGGAGAAGAATGGTAGTTGTCAGGGAGAAGATGGTTGGGGAAATTAAGAGATGTTGGTCAAAGGGTACAAAGTTTCAGTTATGTAAGATAGATAAGTTCTAGAGATCTAATGTATAGCATGGTGACTATAGATAACAATACAGAAACATATACAGAAGAAGCTCCATAGTTGACCACTTCCCTATATTGCCCACCTCCTTAAGTTGACCTAATTTTCATAGATGAGACATGCACATATATCAGTACAGTAGGCCTAGTTCCTTATGTTGCCTACCTCCATATGTTGACCAGCTTGTTACAGTCTCTTGGGTTGTCATCTTACAGAGGTTCTACTCTGGAGGTTCTTTCTAGTTGAAATTTGCTAAACTAGAGGGTAGATAGTAAGTATTCTCACCACAAAAAGTTTTTAAAAGTAACTATATGAGGTAATGCAAATGTCAGTTAGCTTGATTGTAGTGATTATTTCATTATTTCATAATGTATATATATACTAAAACATCAAGTTGTACATCTTAAATAGATACAATAAAGAAGGAATGAGATTGCACTTACATGTGCTTTTGCAATTTTTTTTAATTTTCACTTAAAATATGTTATAAATATCTTCCCAAATATCACCAAATATTCTTCCACAATATCCTGTTTAATAGCCTGTTAGTATTTTCATAACCAGCCTCCCACAGTTGGATATTGGCAGTGATTCCAGTTTTTTATTATGACAGAAAAAAAACAAGATTAATGAACATTCATGCATCTGTTTTGCCTTTGAGTGATAACATCCTGGGGTACATTCCTAGACTAGGGATTAAAAACTCAAAGGAGACACACATTTTACATTTGACTTAGTCAACTTTTAAGATAAGATTAATGGCAGGCAGCTCTAAACGTCTACTTTTGAGAATTGAGGACGTCGGGGAATTAAGAGTTCCTTGTAAATAAAATGTCCAGATACCTGAAGCATATCTGTTTTGATACCGAATGTTTTTCAGTCACTTGAGTTAAAACAAATCTGCAAAATATACCCCGTACTCCCCTGACTGACTTCTTAAAAAGATAATACTAATCATTTAATCATTATTACTCTGTTTGGATGAAGATTCAAGTCATGGTGAATTTTTCTAGGCTATTTACTCCCACACTCCATGTCCCCAGATTCTCCTATCTTCCTTACACTGCTATTTCCTAGTGTGTAGAATAAAACACCCCTCTTTCCCCCCCCTTCCCCACTTCAATAATCTAATATCGTATTGCTAGAAAAAAAGGAAAAAAATAGATAACCTAACTTACAAAGACATGATTTATATCCAATTCTAAGTCAATAGAATGTGACCTCAGGCCGCATTCACTCCAGGGTTGTACATCACTTCCCAGAATCCTTTTACATTTACTTTCTGCCTGACACCTGGTTGATACTGCTAAGAATCTCACCTAAAGATAATAAGACATTTTTGCCACAATACATTCTATTTGTGTAAAATTATTTCAGTTAAAACCAAGTTTACATAAAGTTTGTATTATTTGTCATGAGTCAACTTTTTCTCCAAGCCTAGCCTTTGCAACACAAAGAGGAAAATATTAGAAGCAGCAAAGCTCACTCCTGAACAGTTTCATTTAACTATTCCTTTCCAATAATTGCTTCCCATTAAGTATTAAATATCAACTTCTACATATTTATTCTGCAAAGCGGTGGTTTTGTCCTTGAAATTGGCTTACAAACATAGTTTGCAGATCACATTTTATGGGAGAAAAGAGATGGCCATGTAGCAAGGGATTATCGGAACTAGCAGAATAACAATCACTTAAATTCATTCACACTCAACCATGAACTAGGTCTACATAATCAAAGTGAAGTGGAGAATTAAAGTAATCTGAGATAATTCAGACCAGAAAAATCTACCTCAAAACCTTTCACCTAATTGCATCAATTATCTAATTGAAGCAAACCTTGGGGAATTGGGGCTTGAATTATTGTGATAATTGATTTAATTTTCATTTGGTTTGTATATAAAAATATACCCACAGACACTGTACCTGGAAGCGTTCTCTTTAGTGACGAGCTAATGCAGCTTCCATCACTGGAACTGACAAAATTTGTCACTTGTGGTTTCTTCACATTGATCCATCCTACCATGAGATTTCATTGGCATGATTATAATACATCTTTGGGAAGAAAGTTTCAGTTTTCTACAACTTGAATTATGAAACTGGATATTAGTTGTTTTTTGAAGGTGAAGAATGGAAAATTTATGAACACTGATGTAGAATTGTTAATTTTTTCTTTTTTTTAGAAAGAAAAAAATTTTATTGATTTAATGAAAAAGCACAACTTTTTATACTTTTGTACTATTGCTTAACGCAAGTTGAGAGAGTGAGACTGTATGAAAAAAAAAAAAGTGTTGTTGAAATTATAAAATATTTTGGAGACAAGAGGATCACTTCAGACCAGGAGTTTGAGATTGCTGTGAGCTATGATGCCATAGCACTCTAGCCAGGACAAATGAGTGAGACTCTGTCAAAAAAAAAAAAAAAAAGAACAGGTCATGTCAAGTCCCAAATCAACTGATGCTGGCATGGATGTGGAGAGAAAAGAACACTCATAAATTGTTGATGTGACTGCAAATGGTACTTCTATGGAATGTAGTATAGAGATTCCTCAAGGAACTTAAAGTAGACCTACCATTTACTCCTGTAATCCACTACTAGTGTATTTACCCAAAGGGGAAAAAAAACTTTTCTTTTTTTTTTTTTTTTTTTTTTTTGATTTATTACGTTTGTGGGATATCGGACAATTCACAGAAGAAGCAAAAAGAAAAAAAAATAAGTAAAATACTTCAAGCTACGGTGTGCGGGCCACGAGACAGCAGGGTTATTC
>CAUYPK010153995.1:0-45585 GCA_963574355.1 Loris lydekkerianus | reverse complement strand
TCCTGGCATTTTCTTAGTTATTGTGCTAAGACATTTACATTCCACATTTACTAAGTTTCGTGTTTTTGTTTCTTAAAGCAGTGACATATAACTTTCTTTAAAGTTTTTATTTCAGGAGAAGTTTCCAAATTTTGCCCTGATCTAGCAGGTCAGTACTTTGGTTTCTGTCTCTGGACGAGTGACCTGACCTGACCTGATCCCAGTTTCCCTGGGATCATGATGGAGGCTGGCCCTCAGCCTGCCACTTTTTCTCACAGATAATCACTGTTTTTCACTCAGTCTCCACAATGACGTGTTACTGGGCTGGCAGATCTTCAGGGTTCTGGGCCCTTGCCAGGCCAGGCTTCGCCTTAGGGAAGCAGATCCCAAGTGCGTGGCCCTTCCTGCCCTTTCTCATTCCCACTGGGGTCCTCACCTTGATGCTCCTTTTGAACATGTAGCCTGGGGTGAGGGAGCCCTTCCTGAGCAGTTCACTGAAGATGACGATCTGCTCAAAGAGGAACACGCGCCTCTCCTTGGTCCGAGACTGCATGCCTGCATCCAGCTCGATCACGTAGAATGTGTCCTGCTGCAGCAGCTTCCCCTGAGCAGTCAGGGTGCCCTGGTGGAAAGGAGCCGGGGTGAATCCAACGAAAATGGGGAGACGGCCACTGCCCTCTCAGGCCACACAACCTCCCTCTCTAGGTACATGGGCAACAGACCTGACATCAAAAGGCACAGGGCTCTGGTAAGAGACTGAATCAGGACCCACCCACTCATCCAGGGGCAGATCGTGGCCACTTTCCTGTTCACACAGGGCCCTGGACAGAACGGGAAAGAAAGCTATGGAGCTACTGAGAAAGAGCTCAGGCAAATGCCGGGGGAAGAAAGATGAAATTGGGAGCTAAAAAGAGGTTCTAGAATTATTCTGATCCTTCTAGTTTTTTTTTTTTTTTTTTTATTAAAAGGAGACTAGAAAATAGGTGACACTTGGAGCTAGAAGTGGACTTTCTATCCTCAGAGCTCTGAGAGCTGTGCCTGCCTGGCCACTCTGGTATAGGCCAACGACCTGGGCTCTCTCATGGCCACAAATCTCGGGCTCACCTGTGGCCAGGGAGGTGATGGAGGCAGGACCACAGATACAGTGGCAAGTTGGGCACCTTTCTCTTATCCTTGTATTGTTTTAGGATGAGGAATTCTGAAGCCTTGTCTCCAGCTATAGGTCAACAGACAATATGGGGACACCACATGTAGGCCCCATAGTTTATTTGCTGATAGGTACCTTTCTGGGTCCTATGATCCTTCTTAAAATGACTGTAGCTACCAGACACCCTGACACCCAACTGAGGAAGTAGAGCCTATTTTGTTCTTCACCTTCTAATGAGATTTTTAGAGACATCTTCACCTTTTCAAAGGGGATA
The DNA here is from genome assembly GCA_963574355.1 of Loris lydekkerianus. Lineage (NCBI taxonomy): Eukaryota > Metazoa > Chordata > Mammalia > Primates > Lorisidae > Loris > Loris lydekkerianus. Next base: position 44,185 of record CAUYPK010153995.1, on the reverse strand, counting down.
TGCCCCAACCCTGCAAGTCTTCACAGAACCTGAGAACTTTGCCTTTTCTATTGCTCTGCAGCAGGAAGACTGACAGCTGAGGCAGCAGAGCCCTCTGACATGTAGGCACTCTTTCTCAGGGGGAGACTTTTGTCCTTTAGTGCAAATGTGGGCCATTCCCTTAACATGACACCTTATTCCAAACACTGCCTGGCATAGGGGTCATTTTTTGTATGTGTTCTTAAGTAACACCTGCCCTCTGCTTGACTCTTTACTGCCAAGGTCAGCAGCCAAACAGGCTTATCTCTACCCTGGTCTAAAGTTAATATAAGCCAGTGACCAGCTAGCCAGGAAAGCTCTAAAAGTTCTATAAATATTATACAGAACCTGATCATGGGTTGTAGCCCAGCCAACACTAAAAGGAAAACCAGACAATTTGACAGAGAGGGAATTAAAATGAGGGGCCTCTAACTTCTCCCAGGCCCAAAGTCATGGTCATAGGGAGCAGACAGATGTTCACTGTTCTTCCTGATTAGCTGAAGGAATGCAAAGCAGATTCTCTGTGGACTCATGAACATAGGAGACAGTGGTACTTGACTTAAAAGAGATGAGAATCCCATGCTATGTGTGGCCTGCTGTGGACGTGTGTGCATGCACACACACAACATGGCTCCAGTGATGTTTAACTTGGGTCAGATAGCACAATCACATGCCACTTCTCCAGCCAGTGCCACCATCCTCCAGAGACCCAGAGAGAGCCAAGTCAGACTGCTATTCAGAAAACATGGGGACTTCAAGGTTGGAGAGCAAAAGGGATTACTTGGTTTGTTCAGAACAGCCTCAGACATGGCGTAATGCCGAGGGGAAAACTCCACCCAGTGAACAACTGGAAAAAACTGTGTGACAGAACAGAGTGTGTTTCTGTGAGTAACACCACTCATTCCTCAGATCTAACCGGGAGAACCAGGAACCTATGAAAAATGAATAGCAAAGAAGACCTTCCATGTAGTTCCTGCCACAAAGCACGGAAGACAGACAGGGGCACACAGAATAGGCTGAAAGGGCAAGGTAGACAGGAGATTTGGCTAAACACAACATGGATCCAACTCATTACCCCAACCCAAGTATAGCAGCTCCTAAACTACTGTCTGCTTTCTGTCTACTTTAGTCTGGTTTAGCTAGCAAAAAGAGCCACTTCTTTCTTAATTTAATTTAATTTATTTGTTTATTATCATAAATTTTTTGTAGAGATAGGGTATTGCTCTGCTGCCCAGGGTGGTCTCAACTCCTAGCCTCAAGTAATCCTCTCATCTTAGCCTCCCAATGTGTTACGATTACAGGTGTAAGCCATTATGCCCAACCTATTTCTTTCTTAATTATCTCAGTTTCTAGGATTCCCTTTTCTCCAAAAAGGAATAAGAAAATCTTAGGCTGTAGATTACTGGAGAACAGAATTAAAAAACCCACATCTCTCTGCAGGGGGATCAATAACTACTAGGTACAAGTTAACGACTGTGTCAGTTCCAACTTTACCACGTTAATATTCAAGACATATTAGTTTAGTTAGTGTATAAGGCTTGGATATAAACCAATAACAGTTATTAAGTTTAAATCAGGAAAGTCAATTTGTTCTTCAAAGGTTCACTGCTACAGGTTGAACTGTGTTGTCCCTCATGCCCTGTTCCCACCCATTCATGTGTCAGAACGTGGCCTTATCAGGAGGTAGGCTCTTTGCAGAGGTAATCAAGTTAAACTGAGGTCATTAAAGTGAGCTCTAATAGCAACAGGGATAATGCCATGTGAGCATGAAGATAGTCAACTGCAAGCCATGGAGAGAAGCCTGGGACAGATCCCTCCCTCGCAGCTTGCAGAAGGAACCATCCACACAATACCTTGATTCCACACTTCTAAGCCTCCAGTAGTGTGGCACATTAAATTTCTGTTGTTTAAGCCACCCGATTTATGGTACTTTGGTATGGTAGCCCTAGAATACTAGTATATTAACTTAAACCAAAATCCTTGAGACATCCAGCTATTTCCCCAAGATTTGATTCCCCTCTTCAAAGAACAGAGATGTAAACTGTAATGTTTAGCTTAAAATGTTCATTTAACTAAAAAGTCAGTCCCTCCATAGATCTGTTTATTAGAACTACCTTCTCAAAAATAAAAAATAAAAATTTTAAAAAAGGTATTCCGTTCTCCTGCTTAGGTCCACTTCTATCGCATAGCTCTGCTATGGACTCACTCACATTCCCGGCATTTCTCCATCAAAAAAGAAAAGGGAAGAGGTCAGTGCCAGGTCCAAACAATCATAGAGGACTTTGGGTCTTTCCCACCCCTGGGAATTCTGACTCCAGCTTGGCTGACTGCTCTGTAACTTACGATGACTACCCAAGTACTCAACTTCCCAAACTGATGCATCTTCCAGGCCTGTGAACCAGAGAGCCCGAGCCAAAGGAGGAGGCAGAGGAGGCCGGACACAGGGCTTCAAAGAGAACAGGCCTTGATGGCTTGGACTCCTGTGCCTAGGAGAGAGTGGGCTTAGAGCATTCCTAAGGACTCACCTCAAAGCCCTGCAGGCGTCCAAGATTCATCATGTCATTGCATCGTTTGGGAACAAGGCACATTAACTCCACTGCTTTCTGCGGGGAAGAATGGTAGTCACTCAGGAGGGGAATAGCACTCCGGCAGGACACTGTCAGGAATTCAGTGCTGGAAGACAAGGACCTCGCTTCTGACACCCCCTTTAACCTAGGAGAGGACACTGGTCCCTGCTGTCCACTCTCAGGGAGTGCAGGGCGCTCTCTTCTAGACAGGGGGTGTTGGTCATAAGTCAGTGACTCCCCAGGCAGGCATATCACTCAGCCCATCCTTTCCTACCTACTCACTTTTGTTTTACAATTTCCTTTCTTTCTCTTATTTTCTTTCTTCTCTCTTTTGTTTCCTGGCTGCCCAAGCACCACATAGCCTGGCTTATGAAACACTAGAGGTTTTAACCTAAAATAACCTGCCAGAATGATCTGTACCCTCTCTGGCTTAAAATAATCCCCTTGGTGACATTGTTTCAAAGGACTTCACTTTAGGGAGTAATCCTTGGGGGTGGGGTGGGGGATGAAAATGAAATACTTTACATGTTTGTAGATTCAAACAGTACTTAGATTCATGGGTAAAGTTGCACATTGGAGCTCTTTTGCAATTTACACCCAATCTCTGAAGGATGTGAGGGGTAAAGATCACCTTTTCCCTCTATATGTCAGCAGGGGCTACAAGAATACCAGTAAGGGGCACAACCAGGTCTGGCCCAGGACAGAATTCTTAAATTCTAGACAACACTCTGTTCATCAACACTGGCCATCCTCACCCTGACGGGTAGCTGTTCACAAGGACATCTTTCTGTCTAAGGGGAAGTCAGTGTGGATCCTCCTGGGACAACCTTCCGCCCGGTAGAGACAGACACCCAACATGGGCCCTAAGACCAGCAAGCATTACATGCAGAAAACTCACCTCAATATCGGAACACTCCAAACCAGCCTTCTCACTGTATCTCAGGAAGTCCTGCAAGGAGGGGAAGTAGGGAAGGGTGTGGGAAGGGGTGAAATTAGTTAGTAAAATAGGCAGAGAGCTATAAAAAACTTATCACAAAATGTGGTAACACCCTAAAGACTTTCCTTTCCAGCAGAGGTGGCAATGGTTTGTAGTAGTTGAGAAACAAAATTGTGAGTCACATTAGACATAATAACAGAGAAAACTCCCAGAATATTCAATGTCTGAAAGCTATGAGGGAAGAAGGGCAGAGAGAGAGGGAGGGAAAAGGAAAAGGAGATCATTTCAAGAAAAGAAGGGGGAAAGTAACATCTTTTTATTTAACCTTATACAGTTCTATGAGACAAACCAAGTTAAGTCATTGTTTAAAATAAAATACAATCGCATTTTAGGTATTACTCATCTAAGGCTTCTAGAATCTCGCCTTTCCCTTTCTTTCCCCCTTCTTTCCACTCTGATTTTATGCTCTTATTAGTTTTTAGTTTTTAAAGGTATTGAGTCAGTGATTGTGACAAGGTAAGAAAGTGAATTGAAAAAAAAAAAAAGGTAACATCCAGTGTTAAGAGCAGGAAGAATAGCCAAGCAGCTTACCTGGGGGCAAAGCTGAAGAGCAAGCAGCGGACCAGCCTGTATGCACGCGCCCCACCACTCCCCGTGCACAGTCCCTGGGGGACAGCACGGCAGACAGGTCTCACTGCTCTCCAGGTCTCAGCCTGGGAGACCCTTCTTTTGCCCTGACCCAGGTTCCCGGCTTCTTACCTTGAGGAGTAACTGGTATTTTGTTATCCTCTGAATGGGCTTAATGAGGAAGTCGCTAAGTGTCAGCCTTTGATTTATCTCCTGTTTTACCTCCTGAAACACAAAGAAGCTGTGTTAGGAAAAGGGACCAAAGAATTGGGGTGTTCTGGGTCAGGGATCAAAGGCAGGTCTTCATGTTTTCCAATAAAGTCTAAGAACCTTCAAGCCATACAAGAGACAAAATTGCTTACAGGACTGCTCGTTTGTTAGGAACAACATATAAGATACACCCTTAGCCTTAGTGCCTTCCCACTGTGCTTCCACAGCAAACACCTTCACCTTGGTCCTCAGCCCAGGCCTGGGAACCAAGCTAGAAGGGGATTACATTCTGTCTGTAGTGCTCCAGGGCACAGTCCTAGGATGTAAGATCTGGACCCTGACCACAGATCTCCAAACACCGAGCTGAGGGCTCTTCAAAGTGAGGATACTGCCTTTCCTTCAACAAAACAGAAGGAATGGGCTGGGGCAAGGAGAGACTATGAACTGGCTGCAAACCCCTCAACCAAGAGAAGGCTCCTCAGCCAGCCCTTGAAAGGGGACTGGTCGGGAGGGGTATGGCCACATTCTGCCCTGGGGTCACTCAAGCAGAACTGGAGCTTCTGAGATAGCCTCTGTGTTACAGGATCATTCTGCAAATAGAGGCTTCTCAAATCAGAACCCAGACCAGGTTCACTGCAAGCAAAGGTGCTCACAAGAATTTAGCTCAGAAGCTAACAGTGCTGTAGAGGTCGCTACTCCTGCCATGAATGGGTCCACAGTGCTGAGAGGGAGTCACCTGTAGACGATGCCATCTGGTATTTCAGCCTGAGTTTCACCCCCCAATTCCAGTTCAGCATAGCCTGAGCAGTTTACCTCAAAGTAGGTGTCGTACTCAGCAACAATGTACTCGGAGCGTGGCTTATTCTGGCAGTACCATACGTAGATATGCAGCTTCCGCTCCTGAAAGTGTAGAGGGAGAGGATGGAGATGGGCAGGTGTCTAGTGCCTTTTGTTCAGGCTCAGAGTGTTATGGTGGCTGCTTGTGGGCAGGACAAAGACACGGTCCACGTGTCGGGACATATTAAAGCATCTAAACGTCAAGAGTATAAAAGTAAATGCATCCGACAAGAGACACCTTTCAAATTGCCAAGAAGGTTAAAAAAAAAAAAACAGCTCAGAGAGGGGTGAGAAGGAAGGCCCGCCCAGGAAGAGCAGAAGAGAAGGATTTTAAAGCTGGGGGCTGTGGTGGGTGCCTGTAGTTATTGTTACTCGGGAGGCTGAGGCAGGAGGATTGCTTGAGCCCAGGAGTTTGAGGTTGCTGTGAGCTACGACACTATAGTGCTCTACCCTGGGTGATAAAGTGAGACTTTGTCTCAAAAAAAAGAGAGAGAGAGAGAAGGAATTTAAAAATGAACGTGAAGGCACCGAGTGAAGATCTAGGGGAGGAGGTGACGACAGACACTCACGTGCTTAATGAAGAGCTGTGCCAATCTGTCTTGCTCCTGGATGCACTTTTCCAGTTCAGCCAGGAAAAAACTAAAAGGAGCGAGAGGATAAGAGAAGGAACCACATATTTAGAACGGTATTATTTCTCAGTGATGAGCTAAATGACACAAGACTCTCCCCCAAACCCTTCCCCTTAGGTCAGATGCAGGAAGAAGGCTTGAGAGCCCCGGTTCCCAGGGGGACATTAACACCTACTCCTTATGCCAGTCATAAATCTGATGAATGTTTCCAAACACGATTTTGTCCTTTCCTCTCATATCCTCGGGGACACCCTTTTCTTCTATCCTCTTCATGAAGCCCTGTAGCAGCAGAGGCAATGGTTAGTAGGTACTTTCACGAGACGCTTTCTGGGCCCAGCCCCACCCTGCAGCACCCACGTGAGCCCACCCTCCGGCCTGTTTGAGGGCACACGTGAGCCCACCCTCCGGCCTGTTTGAGGGCACGTGGCTTCTGCAGCTGCTCACTATTCAGCTAGGGCTTTACCCCTGTGCAGAGTGACAGACACAACTTTTATGAAGTTTCTAGGTCCTTTCCTTTGTCTCTAGGCCCCTTCAGAAAGCAGAACATGGAAGAAAACAATTATTTGTACCTCCTCCCTTCTCCTAATCCAGATTGATCAGATCTTTAAAGGCGCAGAACTGATAGCTCTGGTCTAGAAATAAGTCTTAATATGTTAATACTTTATACTCTGTGATCATATACAATGTTACATAAGCTTTAAAATTAGGTTTTGAGGTTGTCCGGGTAGCATTTATCTCCATCTGACAGACGAGAAAACCAAGGCCCCCAGGTATCAGAAGACTTGTCTTTTAATTCCTCCACTGACTTATAATTCCTCCTCTGACTCCCTGGACTTCAGTCTCCCAGTCTACAGACTCCTATGTCCTCTGTTCCTGCATCTGAGTTGGTTGTAACTACTGCAGCCCTCAGATCCCCTGAAAGATGAGAATAACTTTCCATAAGTTAGAGTTCAGGTCCTCTATATACTAGGTTAGTTTGTTTACCCAAGGTTCAGAATAAGCAAATATAAAAGTCGAATTCAGCAGATTTCATAGGCTGGGGACTTACAGGGCAAATGCAAGGAACCAGCAGGCAATTTAGACATGGGTCATACGATTTTTAGTCTTCATATTCCTTCATTTAAGATGACTTACAATAGGGCGCTAAGCCATTTACTATCTTAGGCTTTTTCATCCTCTGTCTATGTCTCTCTGTAAAGTGAATCCCTATGAAGATAGAGCTGTTGCGTTTATTACCGACTCTTAGCTGTGGACCTGTTTATTGGTGGGGTTTTTTTTTTTGGGTGGGGGGCTGTCTTCTTGGTAGCTATATTATTTTTAAAATCTATGGAAATGTGTAAGCTCCAAGATTCCACTAAGAGTGACCTGCTTTGTGGCCACAGTGGCCCGTAGCTCTGAAGAATATATGATCATGTGGTTCATTAAACACTACAGAAAAGCTCTTTGACAATAACTTGGTCCCCTAAAGCACAGGCATGAGCTCTAACCTCAAGAGGCTCCTCCAAACGTCGTAACATTTAGGCCCCTACGTCCCTCTATCTCATAATGTTTCAGGAGGAAAAGAAAAAAAATTACCTATATATTCCATTTGTCTTACTATTTTTATTTTAATTTCTGCAAATATTCAGAGTACAATATATTAACCACCAAATTAAAACTCCTTGACCTTGGGAGGGTCCAATACGTTCCCAACTGGGTGACACACCCCAAACCATCTCCTCACCTCCACCACAATCCCCAGGTCCTTGACATAGTCTTTCTCCGTCTGCACCAGCTCATTCAAGACAAACCTGAGCGGAGATTAAGAACAATGAGGGCTCGTCTTCGTTATGAAGTTGAAACTCAAGTTCGCAGGGAAGTTACTTTGGCACCTTTATAACAACACCACCCAAAAGACCCACATGTGGCACCTGGAAAGGTGCTTACTGATGCTCTTTCTACAAGAGGCCCCACTTCAGACCTGAGGGCACCAAGGCTGGAAAGGCCTTGCCCAGAGACCACCCAACAGTCAGATGGGGAAGGATGCTCATTGCCTAGCAATGTTTTTCATTTCTTTATTTTTATTTCAGGTTAATATAGTAGTACACACGATGGAGACTTCATCACTTGTGTATTTACCTAGCATTCTACTTTCCACTCTCCATGAGCCTTTCTCCCTTCCTTGTAACAGCATAGCTATAATGACGCAGAGCAGAAGGAGGACAGGCCCTCTGGCAAAACTGAGCTCTGGAGGCTTTAGAGGCTGAGGGGTCAACATGAAACTTTCATTCCTTCATTTCAACTTCAGTCTTAGCTTAGCTCTAACCTCAGCGGAGAAAGACATACCGTATATACTCGAGTATAAGCCGAGTTTTTTCCGGCACAAAATTTGTGCCGAGTTCGGGTTTTTCGGCACAAATTTTGTGCCGGAAAAAACTCGGCTTATACTCGAGTATATACGGTATTTGCCTGATAACTAACCTTTGAGGCCTCTGAAGGTATAGAAGCTATAATTATTCAGACAGGTATCCATGGTAACTGGCCTAGAAAATCCCCATTCAAGGACAGAAAGATTGACTGCAAACCCTCCCAAGTCACAACTTTGAATGCAGCACTCCCTGTCCCAGGTGCAGAATTTAACAACTACAAGACATTTGCTTTCTTGGTCTCTTTCTTGTTAATCATTTCCACTTCTTGAAGCATTTATTTACTATGTGCCAGTTACCTCAGCTGGGTCTTCCCATGTTTTATAACAAGGTAGATATCATAAAACTCTATTTCATATGAATGAAAATGCTAAGGCAGAAAGTTTAGATAACTTGACCATGATTAGAAAGTGAGTAGCAGAGCTGGGATTTGAACCCTGTTGTATCACAATCCAAAGACTGTGCTCTTTCACTACGGCCCACTGCCTGAGAAACTATTCAGTTCGGCTCTTTGGAGTTCCTGAAGGGTCAAACCCAAACATTCCTTTTTTCTGTCCAGACAGTACAGGGACATGCATAAAATGCTTATGGTGTGCACAGGTCAGGGTAGGGTATGCAACCTATTAGAGTCTGACTCCTACTATCTAATTTGGAAGAGTTTTGCTAGGAGCCACACAACTGCATTTTTGGCCCCAGTACAGAAGGCATAAAGTTCTGAGATGTCAAAGTGGGGACTCAGCACAAGGGTTGTAATCATTTTGAACCCAGGAAATAATTCATCTGCAATTCTTGTTCTGCACAGCCCTGAGAAGCCACAAAAATCCCTGGGTCTGGGGCCTCAGGGCAGTGGGGAGGAAGCAAGGGAACACAGTTTCTTTATCAGCATGCCCAACGCTTCCAGCTAGCTCTCTCTCTTGAACACAGACAATCGTGTTTTAGGCCACAGGAAGGAACTGGCAAGGCCAAATAAAAGCATTTAAATATAGCTTTAGCATGGCCCAAGTTGCTGCTTGGAAGAAAGTGGTAAAAGAAAACCCACTGGTAAGTCAGAGCAGGAATTTGGGGCTGGGAAGGCCCTCTGGAGATGAAGTCCAGTTCTCTGTCTCTGGGTGATATTTTTATCCTCAACTCTTTACTGATGGATGGGGGCTGTCTTAGGCTTGACAGACTCTAGGGACGGGGATTGGTTGTTCTAGGTACTGCTGGTGGACCTCACACCCCCTCTTTGAAAGAGACATTATGACACCCTAAAAGACATTCTGAAAAGTTATATCAAACCTTTAAATTATATGTGTCATAATGCAGTGCATGCTTAATTGTAAAATAAATTGCATTGATAATAAAGCATTTCTTTGATGGCCAGTTCCTATCGGTAACAGTTATTTATAAATAAATGCTATTCTCTGGTCCAACTAAAATTATTCCAGCTGCAGGTTAGACCCATCTCTAACCTCTCCCTTTCACGATGGTAGAGAATGGCTTGTCTTTCTCAGAAAATCTTTCAGCGCCTTTGCGCTGGCTGTTCCCTCTGCCAAGAATGCTTTTCCTTTGATGGCTAATTCCTTACTCCTTCTGGACTTTGTGCAAGTGCCAGAACTACTTAAAACTACAATGTGGCCTTATCTAGATGCCTGATCTCCTTTACACTGATTTATTCTCCCAGATTCCAACACATAACAAACTTTATTTTATTGTCTAGTTTATCCCATTAGGATGTAAACCAGCCATGACAGCGAAGACGTCTGTTGCTGTTTGTCTTATTAACTGATGTATCCCACTGATGGTACATAATATGTGTTCAACAAATGTTTGTTGAATAAATGAGTGACTAAAACTCAAGAAGTTAAGTCCATTTTTAATTACTATTATTTTTTTTTGAGACAAAGTCTCAAGCTGTCGCCCTGAGTAGAGTGCTGTGGCATCATTATAGCTGATTGCAACCTCCAACTCTTGGGCTCAGTTTTTTTCTATTTTTAGTAGAGAGGGATTCTTGTTTTTTGCTCAGGCTGGTCTCAAGCAATCCACCCACCTTGGCCTCCTGGAGTGCTGGGATTGGGATTACAGGTATAAATTGTTTTGTTTTGTTTTGTTTTGTTTAGCAGACATGGGCTGGGTTTGAACCCACCAGCCCCAATGCACGGGGCCAGGGCTATAACCATTGAGCTATGGGTGCCCAGCCCCATTCTCAACCTTTTTCCTTCTCCTGAACACATGGCTATTTCTGTAACTCTTTTCTCCCTGGAGTTCTCACTTAACCCTTTGATGTTCAACTGCCATCTTTTGAGTGAGTCTCCATTCCTTATGCCTGTCAGCCTCTGGCCTCATGTGCATGGAGTTTACAATTAAATACCTATATATCTTTCTTCACAGCTTCTATGATGGTAGTACAGCAGGATAGAAGAAAGATGATATATAGTAAGAGGAATGAGACATTCCAACAACTGCATCTTCAGGATAGCACAGCGTGTGAAGAAGTGTAGATTTTGGCCAGAATGAGGATAGGAAGAAGAGGTAAGTAAAGTGGGTAAAAGCAGCACAGATGTCTGTTGTCTGTTATAGCAAAATTGAGCAAGAACAGTCTGGACAATGGCTTAAATGACTACTCAAAGGCCCATTCAACCTAAATGACAAGAATAGTGACTAGTTTGCCAAGGACCACCTGCTCCCTCAAAGGTCAACTCCTTGATATAAACCTGACAAAGGAATTGCACCTCTCCAATCCTGCTTCACAACCTGAGATGCTAAGGAGGGTAATGGTATTTCTCAGCCTCTCTTCCATTCACCAACTTCTCAGGGTTTCCCCTGACACCTGTAAACTTGAAGGAATAAATATGGAGTTACAGAGCTTACACGCCACCTACCACTATGAGGTGATGGCCCTGCTTTCACACCAGGCCCTCACTATGATGTTTCCACTTCTGCTTCCTAGGAAACAAAGTCTTAAACGTTCTTCACTTTGTATATTTCCAGGCAACAGTAGGGCCTGGCCTTGCTTACTTTCTGCTAATTTTCATGCCTGTGACCAGGCTAAAGGAGTGACAGATGTGAGCGAGAAGGGCAGGCTAATTAACAACAAGAAGAGACCCTTTACACCTACCTACTTAATTATTCCTGTGGCTTATGATTTCTTGCACGTTGAGCTATGTCCAAGACTCATTAGTAGCTCTGCTTCTAACACAGAGTCAAATCCTAAACAAGAAAACTAAAGTTTTGGAGGAGTTATGCTTTTCTTTTAATGGTATCTGTTATCTCCTTTATCAGATCAAATAATAAAAATTGACTTTATATCAATGTAAATAACACAAATCTTGTGTAACATAAGGGGTTTTATGAAATGAACTGTGAATCATATTTTACTGTTCACTCTTCACTTTTCTAAGAGAAGAGGTTCTTTTGGGATGAAAACACAAATGGATGCAAAATGAAGACCCTTGGACACCGGAGCAGAGATAGGATCCTCGCCTGGTGGCAGGGCAGATCCCTTTCCCTATGCATCACTTTCCTACACTAGCGGAAATGTTTCCTCAGGTGACTTCTATCAGACTTTCTATAACAGTTAAGAATTCTCTGATTCTACAGGCCCATGGCAATAACAGTCTCATAGTTTCCTGAACTTTTGTCATTTTCTTCTTGTCACCATGTTTTAAATTTCAAACAGACCTTGGTTATTACCACACTTTTTCAATAGCAGTTGCTGTATCACAGAATATACTTGGGCATAAATGTGTTCAAATTAGTGCCAAAGTAGTTCAGTATTGATCAGTGCTACACTGTACAGCTCTGGGCCACCTTTACTTAGAATTAATGTTATCAGAGGAAACACAGTGTGGGGAACCCCTCTCTAATTGCCCCCAACCCTTGCCTGCTGTCCACTGCACACTGCACTGGGCTGGAATCTGGGGAAGTCACTTACATCCTGCCTCTCAGGGCTTTGGCTTTCTGTTCTTCTTCCAAGTTTCTAGGAGGTGTGGGGGGAGCCATCCCCTCATTCAGGCAGCCTGCAGGGTCCTTCAAGCTCCCCCGGTATGAACTTCCTTCTAGACTCTAAAAAGAGAAGAAGAAACAGTCTTAGAGAAGGGTACGCTGAAAAGCCAGTTGGACCTGTGTTCCCCCCAGCCTAGCCAGAGACAATTTGGAAAATCAGTAGCCAAGGCTGACCTCACCAAATCATATGAAGCACCAGAGACCAGAGACTTCACCCTCCTGAAGCAGGGAGCCCTGGGCGGTCACCTTCTCGGGCAACCAGGATGTACTTGGCATCTATATGCTGCCAATTTCTGGACACCCATGAAATTGTCAAAGTGACTACTCTGGGTAAGAAGAGCTCCAGAGATAAAGGTAATTATCGCAATTCTGAAGCAAATAAGCAGTTAGAAAAGAACATGGGTTGCAGGACCACCAAATGCAAATTGCCAAGGGCGCAGCAGTGAGAGGAGAGCTAGCTCAGAAAAACTGTGCTTTGTTAACTCAGCCACCATTCTTTTGAAGATGCCAATGAGATGTGGATAAGAAGTCAATAAATTTAGCAATTTCTTAAAATACCTTTGCTTAAGTTATTTACCAAAGGCTTTACTTCATTTAATCCATTTCATTTCTTTTAATTAAGGTGCTGCAGGATTGAGAAAACAAGTTGGAAGGATTAATATGGTCTCCAGAAAGAGCTATGGGTAACGGAACCTACATTCTGATCCCAGGTCTGCTAGTCAATGCAAACTCTTACGTGAGACAACTAAAATTGTTCTATGCTTCAGTTTTTCTCAATTTTCAAACCAGATTATTTCCTCTCTATAGATTTCTAAGAAACCGACAGACAACAGTTGTACAACTCCTTTGGAAAATTAAAAATGCCCTACAATGGTGAGCTATCTCCCCCATGGATAGAACTGTTGACAATAAAAAGCCTCAAAACAAAGTCAATCTTAACAGTTTCACAAGTGCCCTGGACGAAGGACCACATAGTGACACTTAAGAATTGGCAGAAGCTATTCTGTCCAAAAGTTAAGACAAGAGATCGAGGTCAAGTACATTACAAATAATGGGAGAAAACCCAAACTGTTCTTAAGAGATGCCTGTCTACACCAGCTACTGTGGCTGAAAGGAAAGCTTTCACATAGTGGTCTTAAAACACATTAGCCCTAAGGTTTAAGTCACAAAAAATAAAAAGAGCTGTCCAGTAAGAAGAAAAGGCTGAAGCCTAGCTTTAAGTGATCTGAACTTGGAGTATTTGTCACAAACTTTCCTAGTTGCTATATTTCAACATAGGCTAAACAGAGGCAGAAAAGAAAGGTCCCAGAAAATGAAAGAGAAAGCAAACAAAGGTGTCTGATGGGCCACTATCTGAGAAAAGACAGAGAACATAAAGACTCGAATCTGAAAAACTTAATGCTGAGAAAATATATCAAACAACTTCTTCCGCCCTCTTAATCCTCAAGTTGACAAAATGTACCAAAGGCCAAACATGAATTACCAATGCTACAAATGAGAATTAAGAGGACAGGGTCTTCACACTCAAGAGAGATTTCTTTTAACTTGGGTTAAAGATATGTACAGAACAAGTAATTGGCCATGGAAATTGTTATATTCAGAGCAGCAATATAGGCTAAAAATATAGAAAGGTCAAGAAGGGTTTAGCTAAATTTATAGATACAGGATCTGTAACCTGTTATTAAGGAAATGAGAGTGTCTGGTGCTGAGGCTTGACAAGCCAGCAGACAGGCAGGCTTTCCAGTGACATGTCCCCTGGTGCCATCACCAGAGTCAGGCTCCAGGCCAGCGAGCCCAGCTGGTGACTGATCTGATTATACGCCTTTTGCTTCCCCTCTTGCTCTCCCCATTGTCCTGTTGTAGTCTTCGTTCTGCAGCCTGTTGGTTGGTAGCAGGGTGAGTACAGACCTGGGGAGCAGGCCTATGTGACTCTCCCCATGGAGCACCCTGCCATTGTGGTCCACGCTCAAGTTTTCTACAGAATGAAGAACACCTGAGGAGTCCAACATGTCACACAGGAAAATACTTAACATTTCCTCCTACCTGGCCTGTTCTCTGAGCAAAGCAGCCCAAGTGACCTCTAGGGAAGGACTTCTCTACCTCTAGAGAAGGAAATACAGGGTCTGGCTAAGCTACAAGGGCTGAGTGGAAAGTATCCAGTCATTGTCAATACTATTTCCCATCTTAGGTGGCTGGCTACTTTCCGGACAGTATGCATTCTGGGTAGTCTGCTCCAAATGAGGGGCTTGGCTATAATGCTTATAGTAATTTCTCTAAGGACCCAGCTACCTATGCTAGAGTTGGCATACTGGGCTCCAACTAAGGGCAACTAGGGTTGACCTGCAATTGTCTGGGGTGTTCCTGGGAGAAAAAAGGCAGTGGCGGCCAGTTTTCTGCCACAGTGAGGACTTCTGCCTTACTTGGGGCCTGCTCAGGGCCACAATAGCCTCTGTAGATAAAGGAAAAGGTGTATGAGGACAGAGCAACACATGTCCCTATAGTCAGTCCAAAGTCAGGGAATAGAAGCACGAATAGACCCAAGTAGATGAAATGTGCAGGAAGGCTATCCCTGTGTTTAAAATGAATCTGTGTTCTGATTGCTGGACCTGGGATCACATACCCATCACATGCCCTTCCTCTGGGCTCCTATAAGCACTCTTCACACCCCCAACAGCATTCATTACACAGTACTGTCATTGATTGTTTTTGTATTCAAGCAAATTTTTATTTGGCATCTACCACATGCTAAATATTTGCAGACTGCTGGAGAAAGGCAGATGAAATGAGGATGCCCTCCACAATCTAAGCTATAGTGGCTGCTCTTCCAGACAGAAGGGGTACCATGAAGAAACAAAAGCAGCAGGCAGCTCTGGGGGGTGGGTTGGGAAGGAAGGGAAAGATAATGGATGAGGCTGGAGGTGCCTGTGGCTCAAGGAGTAGGGTGCTGGCTCCATATGCCAGGGTTGGCGGGTTCAAACCTGGCCCCAGCCAAAAACTGTTAAAAAAAAAAAAAAAATAGATGAGGCAATGATTGTACTGAGTATCAAGAAATGAAGAGGAGTTCATCAGCTACTCCAGTGGGGGGACGTTCCAGGCAGGAGCAGCCCTGAGTGAAGGTCAAGATGAAACTACCTGATCTGAGTGATCCGTTTTTGTACGTAGCCCAAACCTTATTACCAATTTAACTCATGCCAGTGCCACAGGTATCCTTCCTCCCCACCCCACTTTAAACTGAATGAGATGGAAAGGTTACTGTGCATTTCACAAAGGCATTTGAATTCATTAAAGTCTATACTTCACTCAAAAAAAAAAAAAAGAGAAACTACCTGGGGTAGCCTGACAAGCTGGGAGTGGCCTCGTGTAGGCAGAGTACAGGGAGTGAGGGGAAGGGCTTGGCAAGTGACCCTGGTCTGTAAGTTGGGGTGAGTGGGTACCAGAGAAGGAAGAGGTGAGGAATTAAAATAGGATCGTGGAAGACTGGGCATGGTGGCTCATGCCTGTAATCCTAACACTCTGGGAGGCCAACGCGGGTGGACTGCTCACAAATTCAAAAATAGGATCACAGAGAAGTACGCAGGGACCAGAGCATATAGAGTCTCAAATGTGGCATTAAGCAGTAGAAACTTTACCTTCTAAGACTATGATGGGAGAGTTGTAAACAGGGAAATAAAATGCTTGGATTTAAATTTTAGAAAGATGAGTTTTAATGTTCCAAAGAACTTTCATAATTTGGAAAAATATCTCTGAAGTGATAGTAAAGGAAAATAGAACTTAAACTTTAAATACTCTGTGATTAACATTATTTTTAAAAGGGTCTGGAAGAAAATATACCAACATTTCAACACTCAATATGACTAGATGATTTATTCTTCTATTCTTGTCATTTTTCCAACTCTTTCTGAATAAGCATATATTGCTTTTATTAGTCAGAAAAGAACTATTAAAACTTTTTTTTTTTTTTTTAAGAAAAAGATAGATCCCTTTACCACTCTAGAGAAATGTCTGACTGGAATCTGGGAGGAAATCGTTCCTAACAGTCCAAGCAGGAAAGAATTTTGAGCATTTACCCTAAACTGCAAGCTCCTCATAAGGAAGGTCAGGCTCTATGTTTAGTCTCGAAGCCTGGTGTATAGGAGGACACCAAGAATTTATTGAATAGTGGGAACTCTTGGGGAGGGATCAAAGCTCATCTGATAAGGCAATGGGTAAGTTGGCTGATCCAGTACCACCCACCACCTAGCACCTTTTAGCTGCTGTTTCATAAAAATTTGCATATCACACCTGTTAGGATGGTTATTTACTAAAAAACAGAGATAACAAATGTTGGCAAGTCTTTCATGTTTACATGGATGGAGCTGGAACATATTCTTCTTAGCAAAGTATCTCAAGAATGGAAGAAAAAGTATCCAATGTATTCAGCCCTACTATGAAGCTAATTTATAGCTTTCCCATGAAGGCTATAACCCAACTATAGCACAAGAATATGGGGAAGGCCAAGGAAGGGGAAGAGAGGGGGGAGGTTAGGGTGGATGGAGGGTAATGGGTGGGGCCACACCTACGGTGTATCTTAGAATGGGTACAGGCGAAACTTACTAAAGGCAAAATACAAATGTCTACATAGAATAACTAAGAAAATGCCATGAAGGCTACGTTGAACAGTTTGATGAGAATATATTAGATTGTATATGAAACCAGCACATTGTACCCCTTGATTGCACTAATGTACACAGCTATGATTTAACAATAAAAAAAAGAAGAAAAATAATAAAAAAAAATAAAATTGAGTTAAAAAAAAAAACAAAAAAAAACAAAGAAGAAAAAGAAAAGGGAACTCTAGCACACTGTTGGTAGAAATGTAGATTGGTACAGCCTTTATAGCAAACAGTATAAAGGTTCCTAAAGAAACTAAAAATAAGATTACCACATGAGCCAGCAATTCCTCTTCTAGGTATATACACCGAGGTAATGAAATCAGCCCCTTACAAAGATATCTGTACCTCCATGCTCAACATTATTTACAATAGCTAGGATATAGATATGAAAACAACCTAAGCATCTGTTGATGGATAAAGAAACTGTAATATACATATATATATACACATATACACACAAGTGAATATTACTCAGCCTTTAAAAAGGAGATCTTGCATTTGCTACAACATGGAGGAACCTAGAGGACATTATGCTAAATGAAATAAGCTAGACACACAAAGAAATATATTATATGATCTCACGATTATATGTAGGTCTAAAAAAAAAAGTTCAAAATAAAATACAGTAGAACCTTTGTAAGTTGACAGCCCAAGGGGCTGTAACAAACTGGTCAACACACAGAGGTGGTCAACATAAGGAACTAGGTCTACTGTTCAATACCTATGTGTGAGGCATGCCCAGTCTATGAAAATTAGGTCAACTTAAGGAGGTGGTCAGTGTAGGAAAGTGGTCAGCTGTGGAGGTTCTACTGTATACAGAGACCAGGCATGGTGGCTCAATACCTGTAACCCTAGCACTCTGAAGGTAGGATTGTTTGAGCTCAAAAGTTTGAGACCAGTCTGAGCAAGAGTAGTTTATTTTACTAAAAATAGAAAAAGTTGCTAGAAATGATTGTGTAAGTCTATAGTTCTAGCTACTCAGGAGGCTGAGGCAAGAGGATCACTTGAGCCCAGGAATTTGAGTTGTCACTCTACCCAGGGTCATAGGTGAAAGACTGTCTCAAAAAATAAATAAATAATACAGGAATAGAAAATAAAATAGTGGCTACTAGGGCAGGGGGTGGGATGGTAAGGAATTGGGGAGATGTATAGGTTCAGAGAATACAAAGTAGTAGCGTGACTGTAAATATCCCTAGGTCTAGGTTCCACCACTCTGCACAGCAGAGTCAGAACAACCCTTCATTCCCACCTTCAATTATTAGATGACAGCTCTCCCGCATCTTCTCCTAGCTGCTCCCCGTATTTAACCTTGGTTTCTTCACCTTTCCTTTAGATGACATGAATCTTGTGGTCTGGTTACCTCCTCTGGGCCCCTCCAGTTTGTTCAAGAACATTTTAGAATGTGGCATTTAAAACACAATCCATTGCACACACAACTCATGACAGGTGTGGTCTCAACAGCTTTGAGTACAAGGAGACTATCACTTCTCTTGATCTGCACAGTAACCAAGTCTATGGTAATACTGGCTACTTTGACAGCCATCACAGTGTTGTATCTAATCAAATAAATATTCCAGACTTTTAAGAGCTCTGGATCTTTTCTTCTCTAAACTAAAGGAACAGGAGTAAGATCTTGGTGTTACCAAACGTGGCTGAGATGTTCCCAACCTGCTGCTGCTCCGTTGCCACCTCACAGCTGGATGAGAAGAAAGAGAAGGTATAAGAGAGGACAAAGAATCAAATTTTACTGAGATGATCCTAAGAAAGAAACCCACTGCTTCTTCACTACTTTTGTGATCTCTATATCAGGGCTTGGTTTTGTACGTTAAGTCAAAGAAATCTCTAAATCTGGGCTTACAGTAGGTCCTCAGGTATAGTTATTGCTGGAAGAAGTTAAAGCTCTCATTACAGTAAACTCATCACAGAAAGAACATTCCATTCAATAGGCATTTATTGAGACTCTGCTATAAGGCCAGTCAATTCCAGTACCATCTCACACACTCCCTCTTTGTGGGGAAATTTGTTTTAATGGGATTTCTCAATCTCCTCACTCACATATTTAACGTTAAACCCATTGATCACACAATTAGAGGCCCTAAGAGACTCTCAATAGTACAAAGGTTAGGAGGAGTAATAGTAAGAAAAAGGTAATCCAAAGTATAAACAAATATAGACCTTTGGAAAAAGGTATTCACAAGGAAGCCAGTAAGTATAAAAAGCTCTTATATGCTAGTGGAGGGAAAATAATAATGTACTAAATGACTTACCATCTAGCTGGAAAGTCTAACTGCAAATATTAAGATATTTTAACAACTAACACAACAGGGCCACCTAAGAGTTGTCCCCGGTGCATGTGGCTTTAGTAATTACCATGTGATTACAGAGGAAATTTGGCCAGGGCTGGTCAGAAGTACCCTTGTGAAGAGACGAAATTTGAGTGGGACCTTGAAGGACCATTCTGTTCTAGATAAGCAAAAATAAGAGGGACAATGTTCCAGAGAAGTGGGGTGGTTTGAACAAAAATTTGGAGGAAGGAAAGCCACCTGCTTGTTTGGAGATAGAGAGGAAAACAGGTTGGTTAGTGCACAATTTATCAACCAGAATCATAAGCAAGTGCTGGAAAGGTAGACTGGAGAATAGGCCACAATGTATCAGAATCCTGGGGTAAGTGTGGACTTTATTTATAAGTCTGTGATTTCCAAACTTTGATGACATCGGTGAATATAATTTTGTTCATGCATCCCCCAAACAGGCAACTTATTTATAAATTATGTATCTGAGCTACTGTACTATCATTACAGACCAAACCAAACATACACAAAACATTTTAAAATCCTGATAAGGACATGCAAATATTTTCTTCTCATACCCCAGTAAAGCACACAGAGACCACTACTTGTGTGTAGGTAAGAGGGAGACAGTGAGCCGCAGCAAGGAGGGGGTGGCAGGCAGTGCTTGTGGAGGAATGACTGGGAGAATGAGGTGTTGAGGCAGACAGTGTAGGGAAGAGCAAACAGTGGCTATTGCAGAAGTCTAGGCACAAAGTCAGATAGCGAAAGAGAAAACATAGGGGTGGCACCTGTGGCTCAAAGGAGTAGGGCACTGGCCCCATATACTGGAGGTGGTGGGTTCAAACCCAGCCCCGGCCAAAAAAAATTGCAAAAAAAAAAAAAAAAAAGAGAGAGAGAGAAAATACAAAAAAAAGGACAATTTTAAGAAAAAAAATTAAAGATGGTACGTAGAGAGTGAAGACATTGTATGGGTCAGTGTGGAGAGCACTGGCAGGACAGGTAGAGAGGGCAGAAAAATGGACAACCTTCAGGAGTTTCACACTAGTTACTAAAAACAGCAGCTTTTTTTTTTTTTTTTATTAGGAAGGAAAATTTAGGAAGAAAATAAAATCACATGTATTAAATCTCATTTGTACACTGTAGGCTGGGATATCTGAAAAGGGGGTTACTGTAATCAAAATTATCAGGCAGCTTTCCCTAGAGAGCATCCATCTTTTCCTCTAATTCCTGGGCCAGGTGGAGAGGGTTTAAATGGCTCTACCTAACAAGACTTGCCAACAGAAGTCTGCTGGAAGCACAGACATTTATCCTAATGAGGATTGCAGAAGAAGCCAACCAGTGACTCGAGTGACTCGATGAGAGTGAAGGAAGCATTTCCCAAATGCTTCAAACTGCCATCCCACAGGGAAGCACTCAAATGGAAAAGCACAGGAGAGGAGCGGCAGCTTTATCCTAACGAGCTATCCAGAAAGGGCTCCAAACCGGCTCAGACGCACCACCCTTCCCTTCAGTGCGCTGACTAGAGCGAGACAGTCACAAGCTAGACTAGTTGTCAGTGGTTTACATTCACCTTTTCCCCCATGATGGGGATATGCACCAGCTCTTTCATTTTTTTTGAGAGCTATCCACACAATTTTGCCCATTCCCCTTTATAATCATCAGTGTACTTTTGTAGGACTTTGTAAGCTAGAAGGCTATCTGAAGTTCCAAAAGAAAATTTCCTGGTGTTTCTTCCAACAATCTAGTCTGAGTTCTGTGTCTCAGCTGCACAGCACATCAGCCTCAGTGCTAACCAGACAACCCTCGGTCACAGTCTGGACACCACCTGGCTAAAGGCAACTGGACCAAGCTCACAGTGAGGCTAGTTTGTCTTGGATACTTTTCATCTTGCATCAACATCACAGGTCCCAAACGGCCTGTTAATTTTCCATGCATGTTCCCAAACAATGCCAAAAAAGACTCTGGGGCACAGGTTTTTAGAAATCATCATTAGTTGGAAATAATCCCACAGAAGGCATGAGGATAAGTGCAAAAGAGAACACAGCAGGCAGATGCAAGGCCTTGGGAGCCGCGCGGAGGTACGATACACACAGGACTGTCTCCAAGACCCCCACTTACCAGCTTGCTTTTGACCAACTTTTCTATTGCACTGACAAGGTCTGCAGCAGTAGGTACTTCAGTGGAAGCCTGCCGGGCTGCTAGCAAAGAGGAGGACTGCAAGACAGTGAGCAGCAAAGGAAAAGCAGATTAGCAAGGAATGAGGAACAGCGATTAGGAAGCAAAATAGAAAGTCCAAAGCTCAAGGCAGGCGAGGGAAGCAAAGCTCTAAGTTGAGAGGCGACAGAGGGAGATGGGTGTAGGGTGAGTGTGGGCCAGGCCTGCCCAACCCTTTGTCAGGAATGCTTGCCAGCAGCAAAGCATGTGGATGGCACTAGGCTCTCCTTAGGCCTCCAAAGGAGCTGAGAGGAGGGTCACTGAGTTCCCAGGCAGCCAATAGGTGAGGGCTGCACCTACAGACAGTAGTGGGGTGGCGAAGGGTGACTGTGCCGAGGGTAAACAAGACTTTGGCCGCAACACATCAGGCTATTGTTGCTCCAGGGTATGAAGGATTCAATAAACTAGGTTTGAGAGTGTCCAAAGAAGAGAAATAGTCCTTGCTTTCCTCCAGCCTTAGACATAGAACTGTATGGTGTGTCCAGCAAAAATGGTAGGGATAGGGCCCTTAGAGGCCAGCAAGCCAGACACACTCCCACATATTCTCCCCCACCCCTCTGCCCCTTTGTCTTTCTCTCTTTCTCTCTCCCACACAGAGACACACACCCCTACTTCCATAAAACAGCTGGCACTGGTCAGGAACCCTGAATTGGAACACTAGGAAGTAATAAAGGGCTTTCTCAGGAGCGGTGTGTCATGTGCCCCAGGAGCCAGGGCCAGTCCTGCCCACAGTAAAGAGGGCTCCGCTACAGGACCTCGCTGTGCCCTGCTTCCCCTCGTTAGCAATAAGGACTTGCTCACTGAGGGATGGTGGTGTTTTGATTGTTTTTTTCCTTCCTTCTTCTATCTTAGAAGAAGTTGGGGGAAGAAATGGTTAACCCCACAAAATTATGTGTGCACTTTTACCCCAGGCTTATCAGAGCAGAGGGCGGTGGTGTTCCCAGGGCCGGGACACAGGCTCTCTTGGTCTGCAGCAGTGATAACTGTGGGTGTAGAGGTTGAATGTCCTGGCCTTGCTCTGACTTCAAGTTTGTCCCTTAGGTTAGGGGAAAGAGTTTCAAAAATGAAGCTTCTTGTTTAATCTAAGAGTTACTTTAAGTTTTTCCTTCCGAGATGGGGGTAGAGGGAGGGAGGAATAATTGTAATTAAGAAAGATACAACAGTACACTTCTTCTACTGGGGAATGCAGGAAAAACTTAACTCTGTGTGGAAAACCAAGTTATCATCTTTTTGTTGTAATAATCCTACTTCCAGAAACTTATTCCGAGGACAAAAGTCAAAAGAACAATGCAAAAAGAAAAAAAAAAAAAATAACAACAATGCACAGGTGATCTGTACCCAGCAGTATTATCCAGAGTAGTAAAAACTGCAAATACCCTGTTAGGAGGTTCAAAACACCCCTCTAGGGTGTCCCAAAGAATGGAACATCAAATAAGTAAAACATTCTCCAGCTATTGAAGTTATAGTTATGAAGGTAAAATTAATAAGATTTTAGGAAATTATAGTAAATAGTAAACAAAAGACTGAACATAGCACACACATACTATATATAATGGTAAAAATAAACATACCTGCACATCTATGTTAACCAGTGTGATGAAAATGTGTCAAACTGTTTATAAAACCAGTGTATGGAGCCCCATGATCACATTAATGTACACAGCTATGATTTAATATTAATAAAAAAAAAACATACATGCACATAGGCAAAGACTAGAGAAAATAAGGAGAATTAAAATAATTATACAACATCACAATGGGTGAACTTTTACAAGTTCCTTTTATGCTATTGTAAAAATTGTTTTAATATATCCCACTGTATTTGCTAGAAGTTCTGAGGTTCATACTACTCCCAAATATTCTAGAAAAACAGAATGTGCAGAAATCAAATAAGCAGGACTGAGGAGAGTTAATGTGTCTAAAAAGAGATTGTTGGCACCTACCCTATTTCTAGGGAAGAAAAGGGCTGTGTGAATGTGCGGAAGTCAGCATTCACAGTTAAAAATTATCTAGAAACAACATAATGTCCCTCTCCCCCAAACAAGCTATGTTTGAGGGAATTAGACAAGGTTTGTGACCTTTGCTTATCTTATGCCAGCTGGGCCCTCTGTGGGGAGGGCAGTTAGGGACATAGGGGCACCTGCTCCCCAATCCTCTATCACTGTTTATAAAACATTTCACAACAGTAGGCCTCTGGGAACACAGCGGGCTGCCTCTTGCTCTCATGTCAAGGTGAAGCACAGGCATTTCTGCCTCAGGAATCCGGGATGGCATAGGGCCATGCTTCTCTCTACATTTCTTCCCAACAGACCACAGTAGAGAGCTGGCCTTGGAGACAGGGGCCACCAACATCACCTCAGGATGGGCCACAACTGGGTGAGTCACATGGAGGGGTGGCGACCTGGCATATCTCAGTCATCAGTCTGTCCCCAGACTTGTCCCTCCAGCCAGCACAGAGGAAGACTTGATTTAACGTCTATGGGTTAACAACTTCAACACAAAGCAGAAAGAATTAAAAGAAGAACTGCGATGTCACCAGGAAAGCTGCCACTTTGGCAGTCAGTACTTTTGGATGCGCATCCTAGATGGTGATTTAAAGGTTAATTTCCTTCCTGCATTGACTGGGCCCACCACCTTGAAGGAGGCTGCCCCACTCCAAGGCAGAGAGCCAGAAAGCACAGGAGAGGCTGGAGGACAGCAAGGCCAGCGAACACTGCCACTGCCACTGCAACTATAACAAAACAAAAATGACACTCAGAAATGCAATGGAAAGTAGCATGTGATCAAAAATTGAAGCTATCCTTCAATGTTCAGAGTTTAAAAGAACCAGTGACACTTAAGGAAGGAAAAAACCACACATACACATTACCCCCCACCCCCCAACCCCATGCGAAAGCATGGCTATAAGGGAAGCGAATGGCGGAGAATACGAAGCCACCTTAAGCCTCAGGTCAGTACCTGGAAGCATGTCCAACCTAAGCCTCTACTCCAGAACAACTGGGACAATTGTCATACAATTACAGGTGCAGAGGACATCGACATTCAGATACCAGCCAGCCTCTGTGTGCCAGTGAGCCAGGGAATTTTACAAAGCAAAGCTGAGCAACATGGCGTGTCAGATTTGCTCACTTTTGACAATAACCTCCCCTTAGCAGCATCTCCATCCTTCAATGCTAGAAGTGCGAAATTCTAACGATACTGGCCTTGACTAGAAGTTGCCATTATTGAGATTATTGAGTTGAATGTACGGAAAATGACTAAAATGCAGTTTTTACAGTCAGGTACAAAATAGTTGCTGTCTGGAACCACTGCAGATTCTTTTTTGATATAAAATACCAGATCCTAAAATAGTTCCTTTTAGGATCTGCTGGTTCCAAAGACAGAGCCATTACCCTTCGTCAAGAGGATACCAAGCAGATTCCCACTTTGAGAATTCTACATCTGCCCCCCAACACGGCCCAAAGTGAAGTCACACCCCCAGGCCTGGGGCAGAGGACATCTATCAAATCCAGACAGAATCTATATTATCCCGGATTCATGTGGGGTGAGAGATACCAAGGAGAAAGAGCATTACTACCCCATCATACCCATATAAAAACAAATAAGCATGCATTACACATTTCCCCTTTAGGTAAAAGAGTCAAGAAGTTCTACCATTTCATCCTGTGTGGGGTCATTGTCAAAAATCTTCATAGGCGGAGGGAGAGGGGTGTGTGACTCTTCATCTGGCTCATCTTCACCCCAACCTTTCTTGCTCTTCTAGAACAAAAGAGCAGCATTAGTTACTGGTTCACAAAGCTAAAATACCAATGGTTCTGGACTTGACATTAAAAAAACAACAACAAGGCATAAGAGGAAGGTCCCTTTCTCAGCACACCTCTCTTTTCAGCAGCGGTTTCTTCCTCTGTAATATGGACACACCTGCTCACCTCAAAGAAGAGTAAGGTACAAAACGGTTACAGTCTGGAACTGTTGACCGAAGAGGGAATGAGCACACACACCAAAAAAAACAAAAACAATCTTTATTACTGGTTAGATAGGAAATGAGAAAGCTGGGAGTAGTCAGAGAGAATCTAACTTTTAAATTTTTGTAGGGCTATTAACCACAATCCAAATGTCATTGGGCTCTATTACTATTTCCCAAAGGGAGAAACGGCAGATAGCATAAAATTAAACATGGGGGAATCTGGTTACACATCAGGAAGGATTTCTTAGCCACATCAGTGACCAGAGTTGACTAGTTTGCCAGATAAAACAGGTATTTCATTTCCCTAACCAAAACATGCCCACTGTATTTTGATCGTAGACTCTCAGCTTCAGAAGTCATCCAGCCCAGCCTCCCAGCTAACATGGGGACCTCTCTGACTGTGCTGTGAGGTCACATGGCCTCTCAACCCTTCCAGTGTGGGTGATCATTAGTTCTCACGAAGTTCATTTCATCACTAGTTAAATCCCCATTAAAATTTCGCTTTAAGTTGAAACTGTCAATTGTAACCTTTGTCTGTTAATCATAGTTCTCTGGAGAACCTGGAATTGACTACTCCTTTTTATAAATGGCACCACTCAAGCTACTTGTAAACAGCTGTAATCCCTAAGTATGGTCTTCTATTTTCTTTAATCTAAACAGGTCTGGCCAGTTGTGGTGTGGTTCTCAGCAGAGACAGGGAACTAGTGACCAGCTGACTCCCCTCAGGCCTAGGCTCCTATCTCCAAATCTGGCAAAATGGTTTCTGTCTACTCATGGTGGGTGTCCAACCTATGGCCTGAGGGCCTCATGCTGATTTTTTGAGGATTTTTTTTTTTTTTTTTTTTTTTTTTTGGCTTATCTGTGGTTGGGGCTATCACAAAAAGTATGCATGGATCATTTTTTGCTGATCAGCTTTCCTTAGTGTTTCTGTATTTAATATGTGGTCCAAGACAACGCTTATTGCTCCAATGTGCAGTAGAGGAAAAAGAAAAGGTTGGACACCCCTGGACCACTGGATGTTGTAGGGACAGTCAGTCTCTGAATTTGTGACAAATCAAACGTGCCAAGGTTTTGAGAATAAAAACTCAAATGATCCAGGCCCCCACTTCTGGGGACTAGAAACTGCCTAGTTCACCATGCCGTGGAAGAAGGCATGCCAGGGTCCCTTCTGGCCCATGCTTAAGTACCTCATCAGCGCTGTCTCCCTGAGGGGTCGTCTCATCCCCAGGCTTGGGAGATCCCAGGTCGAAGCTCTTGCGACCATCTCGTACTTTCTTCTGCTTTTTGATGTTCCCATCTGCTTTCCCACTGTTGAGCCGACGCACAGGACTCGTCAGCCACTTTTTAAGGGTGTTGGTGGAGCGCTTGGGACCAGGAGAACTGTGGATAGAATTCAGAGAGGGCTGGGCCTGCAGATTGGCCACTGACTCGGACTTGCCTCCGTTTTCACTTGAGGAATGAGAGTATGCATCTGAGGAAAAAGAACAGACAGACATGACCGTGTCAGAGGCCATTAAGGCAGGCTGCCAACCCGGGCATAAGACAGCTCCATCCTTAGGAAGCCAGGACAAGGCAGAATGTCAAGGCCAACCACAGACCCTGACCAAGGGAACCCTCTCCAGAACAGTAGTTAAGAGCCAATACTCACTCAATTTTTAATATGTTAGACACCATTCCAGGTGCTGTGGATAATGAAGTGTGCAGAAGACAAAGACCCCTGCTTTTATGGAGTTCATATTGTGGTGGAAAACCTATAATAGACTATAATGATAATAAAATCAGTAAAATGAAAAGTATTACAGACGGTGGGAAGTACTATGTCAAAAAATGAAGTAGAGGCCTGGTGCAGTGGCTCTTGCCTATGATCTAGCACTCTGGGAGGCTGAGGAAGGAGGATCGTTTAAGCTCAGAAGTTCGAGACCAGCCTGAGCAAGAGTAAGACCCCATCTCTAAAAAAATAATAATAATAAAGTAGGGAAAGAAATTAGGAAATGCTGGGGTAGAAACAGGAGCTGCAAATTGAACAGCTGGTCAGGGTGCATGACACACATTTGAGCAAAGCCCAAAGAGTGGTAAGGAGAAAACCACGTGGCCATCTGGCAAAGGGCATTTCAGGCAGGCAAAAGAAAAGCCAAGTCCTGAGATAAAACTTGGGGGTTGTGTCTGGCAGGGCTTGAGTGAAGTCAGCAAGGGGAAGAGCAGTAAGAAAGGAGTCAGAAAAGCAGCCATGTGCTGGGCCACCGAGGGCATGGCTAGCCAGTGTCATGCCATTACCTTGGAGCAAAAATCTATTGGAAGACTCTGAACCAGAATGACACAATCTGACTTACACTTTACAGAGAGTCATTCTGATTTCTACATTGCGGGTACGGGGAATGGGAGACTGGCTGAGGCTACTGGACAATTCTAGGTGAGGGATGTTGCTGGCTTAGAGCAGGTGGTACTAGTGGTTGGTAGGTGTGAATGGGTTCTGGATATGTTTGATGGTAGGGGCAATAGGATTTGCTGATAAGACCATGCACGGGATATGCAGAAAGAGGAGTCAGGAGTAACTCAGGTCTTTGTCTTACACCATTAGCTTGGAGTTCCTGAGACGCAGAAGACCCTGGGAAGAGTGGGATGGGGGTGGGAACACAGGAGTTCAGTTTTAGACATCTTAGTGGTGTCCATTAGATATCTGAGTGGAGAAGTTGAAGAGTAGCTTAATATCAAGCCTGGCACTCAGAGGAGAAAGTGCTGGTGAGCTGGAGCTAAATGAGGAGGTGTCAGTGTAGAGCCAGAGTTGAAAGTTAGGAAGCTGCATGAGATCACTAAGGGGCTACGGATAAATAGGAAGTCCCAGAACTAAGCCAGAAGGAAGTGGCCAGTGAGGCAGGAAGAAACCAGGTGAGCGGGGTGTCCTGGAGGCTAAGTGCTGAAGATGTCTCATGGAGGAGGAAGGAATCGGCTGGGCCAAAGGCAACTTGATAGGTCAAGAGGGCTGACCTTAGAATTAAGGCTTAAACTTAGCACTGGGGAAGTCAGTGATAACTCTGAAAAAAACAGCTGTTGTGGGATGGAGGGGGACAAAGCCTGATTAGAGAGGGTGCAGGGGAATGGGAGAAAGACAAAGGTATAGAGGGGAAGAGTATTAGCCATCAAGAGAGCTTTTTTGTTCCTTAAATGGGAGAAATCATCATAACATTTGTAAGCTATATGCCATTATTAACTATTTTCAACATTATAATGCTCTTGCAATAGCCTGAGGATTTGAATATGAACTATCTTATTTTATTCTCAGAAGGAGTGCTTGAGGTAGGTTCTATTATTATCCCTGTTTTACAGTTTTATAGAAGCTGAAACTGTAACTTAACAGTCATATACCAATGGGGGAGAGGTCAGGGACCCTTTGTTTTCAGATGTCCCTGACCCCCTCCATTGGTATGTGAAGAAACTAGTCAGCTTGCCTAAAGATGTACAGCTCAGAGGAGCAGAGTGAGATCTGATCTCCAGACAGACAGCACTGAGCTCTACACTACACTACACGGGGCCACACACAGCTCTCCAGGCTCCCTCCGAATGTGGGACGAAGGATAAGGCTGGAGGAAGAGCAGAGCCAGGGAAGCCACATTGTGGTGATAGGACAGAGAGGCTAGGAAAGGCACAGGGCAGATGTGGTCATGCAAGAAAAGCGCATCAGGCAACCTTATTTCATTTCCCCCAAATCCTTGATCTCACTAAACTCTGAGGAGGCCGAGCATGGTGACTGTTGCCTATAATCCTAGTACTTTGGGAGGCTGAGGTGGAAGGATAACTTGAGGCCAGCAGTTCAAGACCAGCCTGAGCAATATAATGTAAGGTTCCCATCTCTACAAAAAAAAAAAAAAAAAGAAAAATTGGGAAGACATGGTGGTGTACACCTGTAGTCCCAGCTATTAGGGAGGCTGCAGTGGGAGGATTCCTCAAGCACATGAGTTAAAGGATGCAGTGAAGTATGATCGCACCACTGCTCTCCAACCTGGGGTGACAGAGTAAGACTCTCTCTCAAAACCAAACCAAACCCTGAGGAGATCAACATTAGAATACGCCTACCTTGGCTTTGTAGAATAGCTTTGAGCTATTCAAAAGAAGACCTTCGAGTCCACTTTAGATGTTTTCCTAGCTCCTGTTGCTTAGGGATGCTATTCCTGGTTCTATTGGCATTGAGAAAGGTAGGAGTCTCAAGGTTTCCAAAAGCAACGGAGGAGAGAGACTCAGCAAGACACTGAACAAGAATTAGTAAATACAACTGTGCATGGAATGTATAGTAGGTGATCTGTTCTAAAGACACACAGCAGATTTTATTTTCATAGACCTCTTATTTAGCTGCATACAGACATTAACTACATCAGAAAGAGGTAGGGAGAGAGAAAAAAATATGAAAGATGCAAAATTAAGGTAAATTCACAAAGCAGGTATGGCTTCTAGAAGGTAAGTAAGCAGAGACCAGAGGAGGGTCAGATTGGTTTAGTCAGGACGCTCTGAAAAGGTTTACAGAAGAGATGAATCTGAATAGAAGAGAAGAGGGCAGGAATCCCCAAAGGGGAAGACAGCAGGAAAAGCAGAGAGGCAGGAAAACTGAAAAAAACCTGGCCAGCTCTACCTCACCCCTCCCCTGGGAGGCCCCTGACAGCACCAGTTTGCATCTGATATTTAAACCAAACACATGAGTAGGTAGGTAAATTTAAACAAACGATCACAGTGGCTTTTCACACCTACTCGGAAGACTGAGTCACCTTTACCTATAATGACTTTACCCTCCACTAGAAGTCTAATCTGGCCTAGGGGACTCCCAGGCTTATACACAGTTTAAGTCCTGGAAAAAAAAAAAAAAAAAAGGTAAATCAATCAATCCTCTTGCTAATGGAGAGCTGCCTCTAGCTTCTACAACTGGAGGATCTCATGGGCACCGAGCTCAGTCTTCCTGAGCTAATCCTGCTGGAATATTAGATATTAGATATTGCTATGGTTTTGTGAAGACTGTGGAAAACAACAGCAGAATATTTGTATTGAGAAGCACAAAAAGTGAGCTCTGAAAATTCCCTGGTATGAAGAATAACTTACAAGGTTGCACTATTCAGGGAATATTTCGAGATCGGCTGACTGCATTGGCATCCCTTTAACGACAAAATTGTAATCTTATCTCAGAAAATTCCTTGCTGGCTGTGGTCTTGGGTGTGTTGACATTATTTTTGAGCTGTTTGGTATGGGTCAAACTTCTGTTCCAAGAGGCCTGGGTGATAAACATCTCCAGAGCACTGGGAGGGCTGCTCTGCTATCTTCTGTTGATAAGCTTACAGTAGCTTTTCATTCACCAGGTCCCAGTGATGCCTCCCAAACTTAGATTTATCTGCTGGCTCATATTAGGTCAACAGTACTACAAACATGGCCACATTAACTGTGCCTTAACTATCTTAAGGCAAGACAGATGACTCCAAAATTTCTGTTCCCCAGCAAATTATAGCATGGTTTTGAGACTCACAAATGCAAATTTTGAAGGACAATTCCTCTTCCCTTGTTGTGATCTGGTTCTGCTTTTGTGCTTTCTGTGCAAATCAATGGCAAGGGTGCAAAGTATAAATTAAAAATCAAGAGCATTCTCAATTTTGTTTTTTTTTTTAAGTTTATTCTACGTAGACAAGTGAAGCCATTCAACCATGGCCCAAATCCAAGTGTTGGAAGCAATACCATTAAATATCTTTCCAGATACAACAGTTAAGTGACTGATTTGGAACAGCGACAACCATAATACTATTCTGTCAGCATTTGATCCCAAGTCCAGGTAGGTGTTATTTATTATGATTCCCAGCTTAGGAATCACACAATGAGAGTGTTTCAGGAAACTGAGATTCATGGTAAGTGGCAGAGGCGAGACTTAAACCTGGAATGGACCCCATTGTACATATATTTAATCTTATTTCTACATCTATGTTCATTCCATGTATTCCTTCAGACTTCATCATTATTGTAAAAAGGAGAAGTCTATTCAACATTTTAAACATAAATTTATATGTAATTCATATGAATTACAAAAATTTCTCCTGAAGACAATCTCAGAGTTTACCTCACTAATTTTATAAATAAAACAATGATGGTTTACCTGTGGGAAAGCCCCTGTCACAAGTTAGTAACAAAACTAGTACTGCTCCCCTCCTCAAAGTCCTAGGCTCTAAACCAGTGCATTCTCTTTGGCTCTGAGGCTTAGAAACTGCCTCTTAATGGGCTGGGTGTGGTGGCTCACACCTATAATCCCAGCACCCTGGGAGGCTGAGGTGGGTGGATCATCACTTGAGTTTGGTCATGAGTTCAAGACCAGCCTGAGCAAGAGTGAGAGCTTGTCTCTAAAAATAGCTGGGTGCTGTGGCAGGCACTTGTAATTCCAGCTGCTTGGGAGGCTGAGGCAAGAGGATCACGTGAGCTCAACAGTTTGAGGTTGCTGTGAGCTATGACGCCATAGCACTCTACAGGGGGCAAGAAAGTGAGACTCTGTCTCAAAAAAAAAAAAAAAAAAGAAAAAAGAAAAAGAAAAAGAAAAAAGAAACTGCATTTAAGACCAATAACTCTTTTTAAGTAATGGGAAGGCAAGTGTATCCCTGGACACATTGCAAGTTCTAAAGATCCCCTAATGTTTTTATATGTACAATTTGCTTTTTAGAATTAAAAAAAATTGCTTTCTGAGACTAATTTTACTATGACATATTTTAAAGATACAGAATGTAGAAAAAATTTGACATCCCTGTACCCACCACCTAGATATTATAAGTATAAATATTTTTTCCATATTTGTTTTAGCTTCTTAAAAGTAAATGATTACAGATATAATTGAAGGCTCTTTTTTCTTTGTCTATTTGCAATACCACTCTTCACTTGCCCTTCCCAGAGTTAAATTTTCCTCTGAAGTTGGTATGCATCTTTCTTATCCACACTGTTAGATGTTTACTTTATATGCAATGTAGTATTATTTTATCTTTTGTATTTTATACAATTATCATAATGTAGCTGTAATTCTGCAACTTGTTTATTTAATTTGAGATTTACCCATGTTATTACATGTAGATCTAGTTCATTCATTTTAATTGTTGAATAGTATTCTTTAATTTTTTTTTTTTTTTTTTAGATATAGCCTTACTCTGTTGCCCTGGGTAGAGTGCTCTACCATCATAGCTCACAGCAACCTCCAACTTTCGAGCTCAAGTGATCCTCTTGCCTCAGCCTCCCGAGTAGCTGGGACTATCGGCCCTGCCACAATACCCACCTATTTTTTAGAGATGGGGGTCTCACTCTTGCTTAGGTTGGTCTCTAACTCTTGAGCTCAAGCAGTCTACCTGCCTCAGCTTCCCAGAGTGCTAGGATTACAGTTGTGAGCTACTGTGCTGGCCCAGTATTCTTTTCTTTTATTTATTTATTTTTATTATTTTTATTTTATTATTATTATTATTATTATTATTATTTTAGAGACAGAGCGTCACTTTGTCATCCTCGGTAGAGTGCTGTGGCGTCACAGCTCACAGTAACCTCCAGCTCCTGGGCTTAGGTGATTCTCTTGCCTCACTCTCCCAAGTAGCTGAGATTACATGCACCCGCCACAACGCCTAGCTATTTTTTTGTTGCAGTTTGGCCAGGGTCGGGTTTGAACCCACCACCCTGGATATATGGGGCAGGTGCCCTACTCACTGAGCCACAGGCACCGCCCTATTATTTTTTTTTAATTTCAGACTATTACAGGGGTACACACATTTTGGTTACACAGTTTGTTTTATACATTTCAGGTCAAAGTTATGATTGTGCCCTTCACCTATAACAGTGGTTCTCAATCTTCCTAATGTCGTGAATCTTTAATACAGTTCAAAGGGGTCGCGACCCATGGGTTGAGAACTGCTGATCTAGAATATGTGCTATATGGGATTCTTTCATAGGATATATCATGATGTTTATAATACTTTTTCCTAACAATGACTATTTGGACATATGGGGATCTATCTATCTATCTATCTATCTATCTATCTATCTATCTATATGTATATACATGCACACACACACACGAGTGTATACATGAAAATTGCACAGGTCTATTCTAGGCTAGTGGTTGCCCAAATATCGGTGGTAAAGAACCTGTTTTACTTATTTCTAATCTGTTTGGACCAACACTTTTATAAAATACAAAGTCACACTCCTGTATGTTGTAGAAATGTCAAATTGCTATAAAAGTTTCTATCAAACAATCTCATTTTCTGTGCTTGTCTCACTGTGGATGGACACAAATGGTTTGCGAACCTTCACTTGTCTGCAGATCACGCTGAGTAGCCCTGCTGTCTACTCCAAAGCACGAATCTCAAGGTGAAATTGCCTGTGCCCACCGCTGAGGAGCTGTATGACCCTGGGTCAGTTACTCAACCTCTCAGTTTCTCCATCAGTAGTCTTAGAGCCTAAGCTCATATGTTCTGTGTCTCATGAAAGCAAAGACTTTATGTGACCATTTGCACCCTACCTCATCCCCCCTGCACCTCCTGCTCTTGTGAATAGTAATAGATAGCTTTCTAATCACTCCTAGAACCAAAGTCTAAACTCTCTTCCTAGAATAAGGTAGCCACATCCTTTGGCTACCAGGCAATTGCTCCTTCTTTCATTTGGAAATCGAAAAAGCACAGGCTGCTCCCTGGTGAGGGCACATGCTGTCTTATCTCCAGGGGTATCCCTCAAACGGGCATTTCCGATGGATTTTATGACTAGGCAATTGAACAACTGGTGAGATCAGGGTCTCAGAGATCATCCTGGAGTTAGAATAAACATATTAATGTTATTAGTCTTTGCCTTGGAGCAAAGACTCAGTGATTTTAAGCCTTTTAACCACAGAACATTTGTTTCCCTATATCTGTGGAGGTTACGTTCCAAGATCCCAATAGATGCCTAAAACTACAGATAGTACCAAACCCTATATATGCACTATGTTTTTTCCTATACATACATGCCTATTATAAAGCTTAATTTATAAAGTAGGCACAGTAAAAGATTAACAATAATCAATAATAAAATATGGTGATTATAATAGTGTGCCAGTATCACTACTCTTGTGCTTTGGGGCAGCATTAAGTAAAAGAGGGGTTTGAACACAAGCTTTGTGATATTATGAAAGTTGATCTCACAATTGGGAAAGCTACTAAATAACTATGGACAGGCAGCTTATACAGCACAGATACGCTGGACAAAGGGATGATTCACATCCTGGCGGGATAGAGGGGGACACTGTGGGATTTCATCACACTACTCAGAATAGCGCTTAATTTAAAACTTAATTGTTCATAAGCAGTCCATTGTCTATGTCAAACATCGTCCTTCGTTTGCTTGGAGAGCCTTTCATTAGCAACCAAATGCAAGCTCCCTGTGCAAACATGAGCAGTAACTCCATATACCAGACATTTGTAATATCTAACTCATTTAGAAATTTAGTTTCTTGTTTAAAAGTTTTAAACCATACTTATTTCACTTCTACATTACACCTAAAAAATTACTTTTACCCTTTTTGGTCTAGTGTGAAAATTGCAAAACTATTCTGAAAGCAGAATATGTCACACAGAGTCATCCTAAATTTAGGATCTGGCAAATGCTTTATGGCTGCATCCATGGGACTGTCACCCACTATTTCTCTGATCACAAAATACTGTTAGCCTCACTTCTACTGATCTTAAAGTGAGTTGAAAGTAAAGGACTAGACCTCCTAAACAGAAAGAGAGGACAGTTCTATTAGTTTTGTGGGTTCCTGGGGTTTATTATCCCCAAACACCAGGAATAGTATCCTTGAAGGGGCTAGACAGGGACTCTAGAGAGTGTGCACATGTGTGGGTGGCATCCACAGCTTCTGTGACTGTGAGTGTCCTAGATACATAACTCTTTAAGCTGGCCCTCCGTGGTCTAAGCTGGCTTGCATATCACAACTCAAAAATAGGGAACTTGTTTTCAACCTATTCTTCTGCAGGTCAGTGAAGGTATCCAATCACACCTCAAAGGCATGTCTCCTACAGATCATGTAATTGCTAAATATACGAGGTCTAGTTGTTCTTTATTAACTATACTCATTTTATCTAGATTGTCAAGGGGTCCGTAAAATGCTTCCCTGGTATTCCCCATAACACCATATTGGTAACTGATTCCAACGGCTGAAACCAGAAGAAATCATAAAGATTCCTAATATACACTAGCAATTTACAGAAGAGTCCTTTAACCTCCTGTTCTTTTGTCTAACTTTGCATTCAATGACACAGGAATAATTGTAAACACATCACTATGTCTTTCACGGCTTGAGCTGCATAAGGCGAATGCACGTCAGTTCTGTCTGCAGAGATAACGTTCTCAAATATTCCTGCTCTTCTTTGGATTCCTAGAAAGAATTTGCATGATATAAAAATTAGAGAAGTATCATATATACTTTTTTCGCACTAGAAATCATACATCTAGAGAAGGGCATATGATGAAGAGGCCCGGGGCAAAAATTTTGGCGGTATTAAACAGATAAATCAGGTTTGTTTGTAATCATCAACAGCATGAGACCCATGGTTAGTATTAACGTCCTCTGCCCAGCATATGATACTCTGACAGTCATGTCCTTTAGCTGAATACAAGCTCCAGGTTGCATATTGGGCTAAAATCCTGAGGCTATGCACCACCAGTTCCTGATACAACTGGCTTTCCAGAAAACTATCTGGTTGGCTGACTTGGTGTACAGGTCAGTTGGTGCTGAAAGTAAAGAAAGCTGCAATAGGAAATGGGGAAGGATCAGAAACTGTTTCTTTACACCAGGAAACTTGCTGCCCTTGGAATTACTCCTTCCACAACTTCTAGTCTTGGCAGAAAAGAATATTTCTTTTCCCATCTCTTAGTCACACTCCATTCTTTAAAGTATAGTGTAAGCCCCTGCCTCCTACTTATTATGCCATAGCTTTTATATCTAGTTTAGGAATCTTCTCTGCAATGAGTCCTTTACCAGCTCATCTTTCTTCACATCACCACTTTACTCAGATTTAACTCTGTGTTTTGTCAAATTTTGTACAGGTAAATCTTTATGGATTTAGAACATCAGCATCTATTTTTCCCATTAAACTAAAAGTACAAAAGCAAGGACCACACTGAACGTTGCAAGTTCTTGGTATTGGGCTCTATTTTTAGCTCAGTTCTGCTAATCGGCCCCCTTTCCTCATACTTCTGTTGCTGTCATGGCAGAGTATGCACAGAGATCTGAGCCACAGAAATTATTCCAAATCCAGTGACGTTCACACAGGACAGGAATCCTTTTCATCTTCAGAGTGGATTAGGACATTACCCTTAATAGGATGATCTCCAATAGACAAAGAAAATCTCCACAGGGTGAGAGTCAGCACCTCTGACTTCAGCATGGATGAACTCTCCTGAATTCTGTTCTAATGCAGTGCGGATCCCCTCAGCTACTGCAGGCTCCTCGGTGCCATCTCCCCACTACCCTGCCCTAGGTCCATGCTTTCATGATCATCAGGAGGTCATTGGAAAGCAGACTGTTAAATGATAAAATTCCAAACTGCTTGTCTTCAGGATCTCAGTTTACCCTGTGTAATCTTTTCTCTGAACCAGAAATGGAGAGAGGAGAGCCCTCAAAGGGCACCAAGCTCCATGCCTTGTCCAAGATAAGCAGGTTTTTAAAACATAAGGATACTGCTCTGATATACTGCCATACTGACTCACCAGTTGTCTTTGGAAATTAAGGACTAGAAAATTCTCTCTACATTCCATCCACTAATGGTGGATTCCGAAGCTTGACAAATAAGATCAGGCAAAAGTCCATGAAAATAGATCAGCTGCTCTTTTGGAGTAAATATTCTAGAAATTCTTTCTTTCTTTTTTTTTTGAGACAGAGCCTCACGCTGTTGCCCTGGGTAGAATGTTGTGGCATTACACCTCATAGTGATCTCCAACTCCTGGGCTTAAGCGATTCTCTTGCCTTACCCTCCCAAGTGGCTGGGACTATAGGTGCCCACCACAATGCTTGGCTATTTTTTGGTTGTAGTTGTCATTGTTGTTTGGCGGGCCTGGGCTGGATTTGAATCCACCAGCTCTGGTGTATGTGGCTGGCATCTTAGCCACTTGAACTATAGGCACTGAGCCTAGAAATTATTTCAATCCACACATTCAACTCATTCTTTGAGAATTTGCCACAGTTTCTAGAGGGAACACACATTTCTTCCAAACCATGGAATAAAAATATTCCCCCAGAGACTTCTGAATTGTTCAAAAGATAACCACCAAAAGAATATGATGAGACTGGGCATGGTGGCACATGCTTGTAATCCTAGCATTTGAATAGGCCAAGGTAGGAGGATCACTTGAGCTCAGGAGTAACAGTCAAGCCTGAGCAAAGTGAGACCTCCATCTCTACTGTAAAAAAACAAAAACAAAAACTGAAAAATTAGATAGGCATTATAGCAGGTGCCTGTAGTCTCAGCTACTCTGGAGGTGGAGGCAGGAAGGTTGTTGTGGAGTAGACTGATGCCACTCTACCCTGGGGCAACAGAATGAGACTCTGTCTAAAAAAAAAAAAGAATATGGTAAAACTTCACAAATTCAGACTGAAGAAAGAACACACCATATCACATGGGTCACTGTGGAAGTTTTGAGACAGAATGTGTTATAGTCCTTCCTGATTCACCTGTGCAAGTTACAACTTGCTTGGCCTATCAGTAGTGCTGAGAGGGCTTCATTTGCTTCTATTCATGTGGATTTTGTGTTTCTTGATTTTGCTTATCTTAGAATGATTCATGTACTATAAAACTGAAATATAAGATTTTTATTTAAAAAAATGGCTATAAGCAATTGTACAAAAACAACAACAACAACAAAAACCCCTCACTCTGAGATACATCCACTGGGATGGCTATTATCAAAAAGTTATGAGATAACAAATGCTGAGGGTGTGGAGAAAAGGGAACCCTGTACATTGTTTTTGGAGGGAATATAGATTGATTGGGGCAGCCATTATGAAAAACAGTATGAAGGTTCCTAAAGAAATTAAAAATGTAACTACCATACGACCCAGCAATCCCTCCTCCAGGTATAAACCCAAAGAAAGTGAAATTGCTACCTTGTAAAGATATCTGCACTCCTAAATTCAGAGCAATAATATTTACAATAACCTAGATACGGAAATAATCTAAGTGTCCATCAACAAACCAGTAGATAAAGAAACTGATACATACACAGAGAGTAATACCACAAATCATTCAGCCTTTTGAAAGGAAGAGATCCTGTCATTTGCCACAATATGGATAAACCTGGAGGATATGACGCTAATTGAAATATGCTAGATATAGAAAGAAAAACATTACACGATCTTACTTGGGGATGGGGGACTCGGTGTATGGCACACCTCTTGGGGGCAGGACACAAGTATAAGAGGGACTTTATCTAACAAATGCAATCAGTATAACCTCATTCTTTGTACCTTCAATGAATCCCAAACAAACAAAATAAATAAATAAATAAATAAATATATATATATATATACACACACACACATATATATATATATATATACACACACACATACACACACACATACAGAGATAGAGAATGAAACAGTAGTCACAAGGGAAGGGGAGTGAGGGGAGGATACAGGCCAGAAGATACCAAGTAGCAGATGTGTAGGATCTATAGCATGAGGAACATAGTCAATAAAATTGTAATGGGGAAGCCAAGGGGGTACATTGCTTGACAGCAAGAGTGATACTCTGTCTCTACTGAAAATAGAAGAATTAGCAGCATTTGGTGGGTGCCTGTAGTCCCAGTTACTTGGGAGGCTGAGGCAAGAGGATCACTTGAGCCCAAGAGTTTGAGGTTGCTGTAAGCTATGATGCCACAGTCTGCTATCTAGCCTGGGTGACAAAGTGAGACTCTGTCTCAAATAAATTAAATACAGAAAGAAATAAATTTTTTTTTTTTTTTTTTAAGAGACAGAGTCTTACTCTGTCACCCTTGGTAGAGTGCTGTGGTATCACAGCTCACAGCAACCTCCAGCTCTTGGGTCCAGGCGATTCTCTTGCCTCAGCCTTCCAAGTTGCTGGACTACAGGCGCCTGCCGCAATGCCCAGCTATTTTTTTGTTGCAATTTGGCTGGGGCCAAGTTTGAACTCATCACCCTTGGTATATGGGGCTGGCGCCCTACTCACTGAGCCACAGGAGCCGCCCAATAAAATTGTAGTGTATTCAGGATTTCTGCTAAGAATTTCCTCTGTTCTTGCCACACACACATAGGCGCACACACACAAAAGGTAACTATGTGGGATGATGGATAAGTTAATTTCCTTCTTTATAGTAAACTTTTTATTATCATGACATAAGTCTTAAATATACACAATAACATTTCTTTAAAAACAAACAAGAAATGGTTTTTATTTTCAAGTGATAGAGCAATAAGAATTAGTGAATAAGTAGGAACTGGGATTGCCTGAAACCTGTGTTTATAAATATACCACGAGCACAGGGAAGGGCATATAACTATCGCATGTGGTAACCACCAAAGTCCATTTCCATATCCA
Source organism: Loris lydekkerianus (assembly GCA_963574355.1). Classification (NCBI taxonomy): domain Eukaryota; kingdom Metazoa; phylum Chordata; class Mammalia; order Primates; family Lorisidae; genus Loris; species Loris lydekkerianus. The sequence continues at coordinate 4,274 of CAUYPK010153995.1, read as the reverse complement.
CCCAAGCACCGTCCCTGGCAGGCAAGCCAAATTTCCCTGCAAAATAGGGCCAATCCTGAGAGGGGGGTATGTCTTGGCCTTCAAAGAAGCCCTAAGTGAGCTCTCTAAATCCCTGTTCACCCTATTAACTTACATAGTAACATTTTCCCCTTTTCTTTTTATTAATGGATGGTATGAACATAACCAAGTTCAACCCTAGTATTAGTAAAAAATTTCAAAGTAGCACTAAACAAATAACTATACCTAACTGGAAACTTTCTCACAGAATGACCACGGCTAACTTTCAGTTCTTGTCTCCTACCAGTAAATTTTCCATTCACAAAGATTTCTGAACAATATTTTCTTTCTATTCCTGCTGCCACTGCCCTAATTCAGATATTATAAACATGTTTGCTGTAACTATGTAACAGCCTTCAAACTGATCTCTCTACAACCAGTCCTTTTGTCTTATCCATCTGACACACCTCTTCTACCAGAGCAATGGTATCACCTTGTTCAAGCCACAGCTCAAACTTCATCAATAAAACCTAATTTGTCAACCTGCTATTTAAGCTGCTTCACAGTCAGGTCTGAGCTCACCTTGCTAGCTCTCTATGCTTCCACTCTTTGATAATTCAAGGGTTTCAAACTGTGGTCTCTAGGGCAGCAGTATCAGTATTATCTGGGAACTTGTTGGAAATGCAAGTTCCTGGGCCCCACTCCAAAGCTAGTGGATCAGAAGTTATGCAGGTGGCTTAGCACCTTACATTTTAATAAACCTCCAAGTAATTGGGACACGTGCAAAAGTCTGGAAACCACTCTTCTAGACCAGCCCTTCACTACCCTCTACTTGTTCAGTTCAGTGCACCAACCACTTGTATACCTCATTTCTCACACACACTTCAGTTTCTCTCCTTTGAAGCTTGCCTAGGACTTCCTAGACAACCAAGCCCAGCATGTTCTCCTTTTTCTCCGAGAGTGCCTATTGTATCATTTATTTGGCACTGATAAATGCCCGCTCATATATTCTACCTCCCTAAGGAAAGTCCTTGAGGACAGAGACATCCTCCATCTTTGTGTCCCTGGCAAAATTCTTTGGTCATTAATTGGCGTGATGAATAGCTAAGGACAAAAAACCCAAAAAGCAAACAACCCTCCCCCCCCCCACCCCGAAGATAAGTCATTGGTGTCTGACTATTTTTAGGCCCAGAGACCTCTGAAAAAAAGTAAGTGTACTCATCTCTTAAAATACACACCATGACTATCAATCACGGCTAGCGCTTCCTGTGTTCTTTAAGATGTTCTAAGTGGTACCCAGGCAATTAAGAAGGGTTAAACCAAGTTACCTGTTTCTTTACTGCAAGAGTTCTCACAACTTTTAATATGCTAATGTTGACGACCCCAGAGGAAACAGCATTTACCAAACCTCATTGATGGTATCCTGGCAGCACAGCAGTCAAGTCAAACTCACAATCTGTCACTCTCAATGCCAAAGTAGGAGATAAGTTACAGTCAGTCCAGTTATTTCTGGCGCCTATGCTATCACATTAAAGTCTACCCAGAAGCCAGTGGGAAGCCTGACCTGCATTCAACTTACAGCATGCCCTTTAGTAGTAACCTTAACCAAAGAGCTGAGGGGGGAGTTCAGCAGGGTGACTCTGGAAAGTTTAAGACTGTAATTAAGTGCTACTTAACTGAAAATGTTGCAATGGAAATTCTCCTGGGGAACCTGAGGAAGAAGAAAGAAGAGGAAACTCCATATCTGGAGAAAGTAACAGGTGGTTGGAGGTCAAAGACTGCTTGTTTTCAGTGCCCTTTTTTGGTAAACTGTACTTTTTCATGTGGGATGAGAAAGAAAGCATGAAGGTCAGAGGGGTGTCCCACTGTGCCCCGTGGCTGGCTACGAATGCTTATCTAAGAATTGTCTTAGGCCACACATTAAATACATAAACTCTAACAGAAGCTGATGAGTAAACAAAAATAAGTCCATGCCTAATTTTTGTGATATCTACCACCATAGATAAGCATTTATGCCCAGCCAGGCCGCAGTTGGGAGCCCCTGGCAGAGTCTTTTGGACTTAGTGATATAAGACTCTGCAGTCTTTATCTGGCTCTGCTTTTCACACCTGTGCCAAGTGGGTTTTCTTCTAGGTCCTTACTACCTCTGGAAAAAGGCAGCAGATAAACAAGATTGAGTTTAGGCTGAGCCTCCTAACAAAGCTCAGTGTCTCATCTCTCAACTCTGGGTTCTTCACATACAAGTGTCCCTGTGGCTCTCCTCCTCTGGCCTCCTTGCTACCAGGGGCCCAGAGTCAACACGGAGGGTGCCGGTGGCTAGGAAAGTCCACTGCCTGGCCACCCGGGGATACGATTCACAGGTGTGATACCACGGCCATCTGTTTCTCCAAACTTTTTATTTTGACATAATTCCATTTGAGAAAAGTTACAAGACTAATACAAAGAAATCCTGCATACTATTTTGAACAGAATCTTCAATCATTTCACCATTTGCTTTTCTCTCTCCATCTTTCTCAACTGAGAATAAGTTACAGAGAACATTCCACTTTATTCCCAATACTTACATGTATATTTCCCTAAAACAAGGATATTCTCTTACATAACCACAGTACTATAAGCAAACCTGAAATATAACATTGATACTCTGTTCAAATGTTACCAATTATTCTAATAATGTCCTTAAAAAAAAAGATCGCATCTTTCATGACTTACATATATTTTATGAATACAGAGTAGCCATTTCGTAGTGTCCCACAATTTGGGTTTGCCACGTGTTTCCTTACAATTAAATTTAGGATATACATTTTTGGTAGAAACATCCCCTCCCATATGATGCATCATATTAGGAGGCATATAATATCAATTTGGTTTAACTATAGTGATATTTACTTGGATCACCTTATGTCTGTCACTGGCCAAGTGTTTTAATCCACCAAAGTAAAACTGAATATTTATTTACTCCCAATGTTCTCAAATTATACAATTTGGCTCGCATAACCTGGACATATACATGACAAATTAGCTGTAAATAATGTTTGAACATAATTCTTGTGTAAAATGCTTAACTCTATTCATGAAATAATGTCCTGATCACAAATATGAGGGAATAATTTTCCATTCCACTAAAAACAGACCGAGCAACGTGGTGCTTATACTAAAGGCTAGGACTAGATTTTGTTAAAGTTCAAAAGCTGTGTTTTAATATGCCATTTAAAGTTGATTTTGCCTTTGTTGGCATACAAAAACCCATTCAAGTTCAAGTTCCCACGTGAAACACTCATTCCTAAATGAAGATTCTAAAGGCTTGCTGAGATCAGATTTGTACTCAACCCATGAGTCTCTTCTATAGATCTTGAAATTGTCACTGAAAATGGTGTTGGAAATTTGGGGAGAGGCATACAATTCTCATAAATTTTATCAGTGTTACTGATAAACACAGAAAGATTGTCATGACAAAGAACACTGGTTATTCTTGAGTGTTGAATGTGGGAGATGAAGAGCTGGGGAGGCCACAGGCTGAAGAATAGAAATAGAATTCCAAGATACTGGTGGGCATGAGGCATTTCCAGTCTTACAAGTCAAATCAAACAGTGTTGAAGATGGGAAAAATGGCAAGTACGCGATGAGAGACTAGATCAGGGAGAACTTAGAAGCTCAAAGGCTGGCTTCTAGTTCAGAAAATATTGAATTAGGTTACCTAACTGTTCTAGCAATAATAAGCCTTGGGGACCAAAGAGCTGGGTAGAGTGGTTGGAATTGGAAGGTACCACAAAACCCTAGAAAGGTCACTTTCCTATTATAATATGTAGGGTTTTTGTATAAATGAAACTAGAATTCTCTTTAGCAAGAATCCCCTGTCCTTGGGGCAGGTAAGACAAAGTTGATATCTTGCCCTGCAGCCATGAGCCAATTGCAGAGCTTACTAGCAGTATTTCAAATTTCTTTCAAACAGTAAAATCATTCAAAGTATTCACTAGGCTGCTTAGGAATGGGGTACTTGCTTACCTAGGGTAAGGGTCAAACCTCAGATGACTTCAAGGACCAACAGTTAAGGTAAATATGAGAAGTTGAATATTCTCATGAATATTCAACCAGGAGAGGAGTGAGCTGTGTCAAAATGAAGAGTGTAAGCCTGTTGAAAACATTCATATATATATATATATATATATATATATATATATATATTTTTTTTTTTTTTTTTTTTTTTTTTTTTATTGTCGTGTTGGGGCAGGCTGTGGTTTAGGATGCTGAAAAAAATTGACCTCCCAACACCAAAC
>CAUYPK010153990.1:0-43969 GCA_963574355.1 Loris lydekkerianus | reverse complement strand
TATAAATGTCTACATGCAATAACTAAGAAAATGCCATGAAGGCTACGTTGAACAGTTTGATGAGAATATTTCAGATTATATATGAAACCAGCACATTGTACCCCTTGATTGCACTAATGTACACAGCTATGATTTAACAATAAAAATAATAATAATAAATAAATAAATACCTGATTATAAAGACTCTTACTTTTTACATCGCAAACCTATCCCTTAGGTTTTCATTTCATAGTTTACATTCCTAAGATATAAAATCAACAGTAGGGAGGTGCCTGTGGCTCAGTGAGTAGGGCGCTGGCTCCATAGACCAAGGGTGGTGGGTTCAAACCTGGCCCTGGTGAACTGCAACAAAAAAACAGCTGGGTGTTGTGGCGGGTGCCTGTAGTCCCAGCTACTCGGGAGGCTGAGGCAAGAGAATCGCCTAAGTCCAGGAGTTGGAGGTTGCTGTGAGCTGTGACACCATGGCACTCTACCAAGGGCCATAAAGTGAGACTCTGTCTCTGCAAAAAAAAAAAAAAAAAAATCAACATTAATTAAATTTTTAGAATCTGTGAGTTGTTATCTTCATCACCAGAATAATAAAAGCCACTACAGAGCTTCTCATGAACTTCATAAGGGGATATTATTATCATCCTCCATTTACGGAGGATGAGATTTAAGCATTTTGTTCAGGGTCACCTCCCACTGGTACTGGAACCCGGAGCATCCTGGAGCCCACATCTCAGCCAGCGTCCTCTACCCCCTCCATAAAGCTGCTGCTGGCCAGTGTTGATGGGGATTCTGGGTACCTGCCAGGCTCTGTGCCTGGAGCTTCCTGTGGATTATCTCTTTTTACCCTCCAAGCACTGATATGGGTTATTATGGCTTTACTTATCTTCTGATTGAGGGACCTGATCTGAGAGAAATGGGCGATGCTCCTGTGTTTGCCTTCACCTTGTAAGCATCTGGGCTGTGGTTTGAACCTAGGGGGTCCGTGCTCCGTCTCCTGTGTGTCCTGGGCTCTCCTCAGCAGACTTTGCATTCCTGTCCACCCCTGCTCCCTTTGCCCAACTCCAGAGTCAAGGTCTCCTAGATCTGTCCATGTATCAGTTCCATCAGGGCCTGTGCCCACCCCAATGCCACCTCAAAGTCCCGTTTGCCATCTAAGGTAACATATTCACAAGTCCCAGGCATTAGGACTGGGCATCTTGGGGACTGTTCTGTGGATCTCTCACATGAATCCTGCAGGGTCCTCCTGCTCTTCCTGCTGACATCTTCCTACCTTCCTCATCCCTGGCAGCCAATGTGATCTTTTAAAATGTAAATACATCACCTCCCAAGGCTGTGATCTGGTCCAGCCACTCTCTGGCCTCCTCACCTCTCCTTCAATGGTGCTGACACAGTCCCATCACAGTGACTTTCTGTTCCTTCTTCATCAGCATCTGCGCCACCCCATCACTGGCTCCCTGCAGGCCGCTACGATGGACGGTGCCTTCCTCCCACACCTAAACCAGCGCCCGGTGCCAGTCTCTCCCCTTAGCGCGGTTTTCTTTAGAGTATTTCTTATGGTATGAACTTCTCTACTTTCAATGCCTCTTTCCTTTCCCTGCATTGTTAGTGCAAAAAGGCAGCTGATCTCCAGTGCCTGGGACACGGTTCAGAGTGTGGGCCTGATGCACAGGCTAGGATGGAAGGAGGGAGGGAAGGAAGGCAAGAAGGAAGGAGGGAGTGAGGGGGAGAGGACAAAAAGATATGATGGAAGAATTTGTTGACTATTCTTTTTGTGGTTATTATCTGGATGATACTCTAAGTAGGAAGGAAATCATCTTGACCGCCTTCAAATGCATATGTTTTATTTATAAAATTTCTTATTGTTACATAGTATTTGTACATATTGATGGGATGCATGTGATATGTGGTTATACGCATAGCATTTGTAATGATGAAGTCAGGGTATTTAGGAAATCCTCCGCCTCGAGCATTTACCATTTCTGGGTGTTGGGAACATTTCAAGTTATTCTAGTTGTTATGAAATACAAATTTTTTAGAATAAAGCTAAATGTTCCTAACATCTAAACAGTCCCACATAAGCACATACTGCAAACAGCAAGTTTAATCACCCAATATTATCACATCTGCCACTTAGAAGCTGTGTGACCAGCCGCCCTCTGTACCTCAGCTGTAAAATAGGGATTGTAGTGGTGCTACCCTCGTGGGGCTATTATAAGAATTGTGTTAGTTAATATTTATAATGCACTTATAAATATTAAGAGCCATAGTCAGGGCCAAAGTCAGAACCATATAGTGATTTATTAAATTAAACAAAAATTACACTTAAATTCAAATCATTCTCTCCACTCCTCACGGCAAACCTTTATGTAATCTAGAAAGACATTTGGAAACTTTCAGGTTTGTACTTGAGTCAATTTATTCTGCCTTAATATAAAATACTAGTTATAAATTCCTGTGAAGGTAAAGTGGCAATAGTGCACCTTTACCCACTCCCCCCCCCCCACCAATGATCATATTATTACCAAATAAATGTTTTCTCTGAGGGCTGGGGCTGTTGCAATGTTTTTTAAATAATGGGATTATCAAGTTTAGGATTTTGTTGGCTCGGAGGGCAAGTGTGAAATCTTGAGGCTCTGGGGTTTGAAACTTGACACTCATCAGTCACTGGACTCATTAGGTCATCTCCTTGGAAAAGCTGCTCCCCCTTACTAATGAAAAGCCTGGTCCATTTGTTTTGGCTTGAACCCACTTAACAGTGTCTTTAATTCAGTGGCAGAGTGTTTTGCTTGGAAGCTAGAGAGTCCAGTGATTTTGGAATAAGTTTAGATTCTGGCTGGAAGTTCCCAACTGAAAGTTAAATGACTTCACCCAACAGTGGTTGGAGGCTGAAGCCAGGAAGGGTATTTGGAAAGTGGATTTTGAGTGCTAGAGACTATTCATGATGGTGCCTCGTGAGACAGGACCTAGGCTTTGTGGGAGTGACATGGACTAACCATCTTATTATTCTGTTTCAACTCTGTACTGCATTTTATTTAAATGAGTTTGAAATGCAGGGTCCATATTCATTTTTTGTTTGTTTGTTTTAGAACAGAATAAAAAAGCACTTTCAGGCTATTTGTAGGAGGCAAAACCAGATTGAAAGGATCCTACTGTGTGTAGATGCGGGGCATGTACTTCTGGGGGAAACCTAGTGAAGGACTAAAGGCGGGTCGACGTTAAGTCAGAAGCTTTGGTCAGGAGCCCAGGAAAGGGCAGCTCTCAGAGCAGAGAGCAGTGATTTTCAACCAGTGTGCCCTAAGAGGATCTTAGGTATGCCAAGAAAATTCTTAAAGATCATTAATTAAATTATTTTTGAAAGTAGTTCAAAGCACAGTAAGTATATTCTTTTCTTTACTCTTTTTTTTTCTTTTTTGATCAATGTAATTTAAGTGTGCCACAGAAGTTTAACTATAGGTTCAAGCATGCTGTGAGATAAGAAACATTGAACAACACTGGCATAGAGAGGGCAGCAGGCAGCTGTTGGTTGTCTAGGTCAGAGGGGCTGCTGCTGAGCAGGAGCTGCCCAGACAGCCTGTGCTCTTACTTTAGTTACCAAAGGGGGCTTTCTGGCTCCTGGAGAGAAACCTGTTCCCTCTTGCCTCTCTCAATTCCTCTGATACTCAAAACCCCAGAGTAGAGATTTTTTTTTTTAACCAGAGGTCCATAGTTCTTCTAAGAATGTCCTTGTAAGAATTCAAGAAGTTTCTGAAACCCCAGAAACTATGCACAAAATACCCTGGGTGTGTGCCTCTCTCTGGGAAAGAATCCATAGTTCTTACCAGATTCTTAAAAGCATTCTGGGACCCGCCCTCCCCTAAACCTTAAAATCTCAGTTCTAGAGGGTAGCAAAAACCACCCAGTAGAAAACTTTGTGCTTCTGTCTTCTTTAGTCTCTCATGATACATGCAAAAGTTGGCATAGCCAAATTGTTGCAGAAAGGTATGTGACAGCATCAAGACCTTGGATTGCAAACTCTGCAGGTAAGAGGTAATGACCAGGTTGGGAGGAGTCAAGAGCATCCATGAGCAAATGCTGGTCTTGTCTCACCAGCCACCCTGTGTACAGGCCCAACTGGTGCTCAAGAGAACAAGCCACTGAGGAGTTTTCACTGGCACACAGGCTCATCTACATAGAAATGTGTCCAGAGGGATATAGGTATCAATCAGTGAATAAAATTATGCTCATAGTTATAAAATAGCATCCCTTGAGCTCTTGTGATATGCCAGGATCTTTGGATAATCTTATCTCATTTGATTGTTCCAATAATCTTATGAAATAAATACTATTATCTTTCCCATTTTATAGATACAATAAGCTCAGAGAAGTCAGGTAAATTTCTCAAGGTTATGAAGTGGTAAGAACTGGAATGTAAGGTCAAGTTTGTCTCATCAATGCTTCCTCTCAACTTAAGTAGATTCATCACATGCAAACAACCATCATCGTGGCTTGTGGGCCACTGATTAATCTGATAGGATCCCCTTCAAGGCTGTGACATTATGAATTTTAGAGTTAACTAAAAGAGTGACAAGCCAAGCAATCAATTTGCAAGCCAACACTATGTTAGGAATTAGAAGGAATAACCTCTTTCAGACAGACAGGCATATTCAGAGAGGGTGGGATTTCTGGAACTCCATGAAGTTAACAAGAGGAGACTTGGAAAGTTAGAGGAGGGAGGGGGAAGCTGCATTCCAGGCATAGCTCATGGTATGAGAAAGCACCAAATTTGGAGTGGGACAAACAGATGAAGAAGGTGTCAAGTTCTCTGGGGAGGAGTGGAGGGTACGTGAGGCCAAATACAGGGTAAAGCTCTAGCAAGATGCTCTGGTGACTTAACTGAGTCCAACACAAGGAAGAACTATCCCAGAACCCCAGAATCTCCCTCTCCCCTCCTAAACCAACGATGAGAAATCTCATACAAGGATGGGGACAGAGTTGCAGATGGAAATTGACTGCCTGATCTACAGGAAGGCCTTCAGTTCTATCAGAGAACTCTCTGATCACAGGAAAAGCTATTGCAATTGCAAGGACTTGTCCACATGCAAAAGATAGTGTAACAAGGCTTTTCTTTAAGGTGACTGAGAGGTAAAGAACTAGAAGAGAAAGGACAGTGCTGAGTGGGAAGAAAGGAAACCAAGAAGAACTAACAGGAGGCATCTGGGTTGCAGCACAGGCAATGATAATGATTTTATCCCCAGTTATGCGAGGCACAGCACTTGGTCCAGGCCAGATGGTGGCATGCAACAACCTCCCCTCTTACCCCAGAGGAGCTGCCCCTGCAGAAGCAACTGATATGACACCGCAAAAGAGAGCAAGCTCAACTTTGCAGTAGTAATGGCTCTGCCAGAGGCTCCCTTTCTTCTTTCCATGGGAATAGATGCCACTTGCTTTGGGGAGGCCTGTGGATGAGTCTCCTTCCTGAAGGGTTAGACCAGTTTGGGGAGCTCATGGGAGTCAGGTAACTGCTTTCTCTAATACACAAGCTCCAAAGTCTTGTTCCTGCTCATGGCTCTCTCAGAAGGGAAGGGTACAAATACCCCTGTGAAAAGACCCCCCTGTGGCCGTCTGTACAGGGTCCTCTGAAGCAGCTCACTTCCGTGTGCTGGCTCGCGCAGCCTTCTTCCAGGGAATTCCACAAAACTTCTGGCTCCCAGTCAAGCATTTGCCTTTGTGTCTACTCTCTTGCCACCCCCACTTCCCCAAGTATGCCTGCCCCTCTAGGGGGATAAATTTAGCTCTGAATGAATGCAGAAGGGAGAGCACGTGAAAGTCAACACAGCCCAAGTAGATTCAAATATGGGTCTGGCAGACACACAGCTGACACAAAAGATCCACGTTTTCTATTTCCTTCTCCCTGCTCATCTTTCTGCCATCTCATCCACTCTACCCTTTCTGCATTTATTTAAGATAATTAAATGTAGGGCTATTTGTCTTCAGACCCCAGAAAGCACAAATGACTGGAGTGACGGAGAGACATCAAAGAGTGAAAGAGAGCCCTGGCTGGTGCCAGTTGTTTCCACTGATGGTTTTGAATCTCTTAGAAACCCACCCAAAACTTGGAAGCATCTTTCATCTTATGTGTTAGCACAGCCTTTTCTCCTGGAGGATAGAGCCTGGGGCAGCTATAAATTTTGCAGCATCTTCCAAACATTCTTCCTCTGACCAGTCAATCGTCACATCTCCAAGCCCCAACTTTGAATCTTTTATTTTCCTGTAGTTCGTCATGCTTGGAGAATTTATCATTCTCAAAGCACTTTCTCATTCATGAGCTCCTTTAATCTTTTTTTTTTTTCTTTGCAGTTTTTGGCTGGGGCCAGGTTGGAACCCACCACCTCCAGAACATGGGGCTGGAGCCCCACTCCTTGAGCCACAGGCACCGCCCTGAGCTCCTTTAATCTTACAAGAGTCTTGTGGGGATAGTTATCTTGCTGTCAATTTACAAACAGAAAACCTGCTCCCATTTTACTAACAGAGAACCTCAGTTCAGAGTAGGTAAGTCAGTTGTTGGAGGTCACCTAGAATGGCAGAGTAGAATTAGGACCTCAGGTAGAGTCATTGTCTTGTGTTAATTCCACTCTACACTTTGGGAAAAGGCAATTTGTTCAGGAGGCCCCAGCTAGAAGGGTTGCACATTAGTAAGGAGGAATGTTTGAGACTATCTGGCTATTCCCTCTCAGTGAGATAGGTTCAGATTGTCTGGACACAATTTTTATTGCCAGTGTATGGATGGTGGACATGAAGGCTGAGATCTCTATTTTTCCAGAGGGTGTCAGGTGGGCGCAGCATCTGTAGGTGGTGGGAGCTGAAGCTAGGCCTTCCCGATTGCATTACTCATTCCCTAGCCAGCACAGTGGACAGGATTTAGTGGGTAGACTATCATCCCTCCACTGCCAACCCTGCAGGAAATCTCTCTCTTGTCAGCAATGCTGACTTGTACAATGTCATTATCAAATCATGGCATTATCAAATCATGGTTAACAATGAAAAGTGTAGATTGCCACACTACAAAAAGGGATTCTAAGCTGACGGGGCACATCATGGTCATTGTGCTAAGGCAAATTAGGCTGGCCCCTAAGCTCTCTGTGAAGCCAATGACCCGACTGTGTCTATTGGCATCAGATAACTGGACCAGAGTCTTCCCAAAGTTTGTAGCTAATTCATACCCAAACTGAGGATTGACTACACCTCAGGAGCACCTTCAATATGTAGGCATGCATTATAGTTTCCTTCCTAAATTAAGCTTTCTTTTCTATCTTTTCCTAGGACTTAATCCATTTCCTCTTTAAAGAAAAAATCCTGTCCTAAGTCCTTTTTATTTGTAATTATTAAATGGACCCATTCCAAAAGATAAGATCATAGATGTCTATGAATCATTAAAGTTTGGTAAAGAAATTTCTGTACAATAAATGGCATAGCACAGAATCTTCTTTTTTAAAGATGAAAAAAGAGAAGTACTCACCAATGTAAGAAATTTTAAGAGTACTGATAGTTCACTTAAAAAAAAAAAAAAAAGCCTACATATATGAGTGGATAAAACCAAGCCATTCATTCATTTGGTCTATGCCACTTCTAGTAAAGTAATGACTGGATTAAGTAATTAGGCCTACCACTTCTGGGGCCTACCTTACAGTCAATCACAAGCATTTTGTATTTGTTATCGTTGTTTCTTGCAATATCCCTGTGAAGGGGCTGAGATTCTAACTTATCTTTGGAGGTCAGATCTTTTCTGTGTCATGTCTACCTCTTACCTCCTGATCCCACTTTTTAAAACTTTTATAATTAGCAAGACTATTCAGAACTGACATCCGAATAACACATTATTGTCCCCAAACCTGTTTGATACACTAGCCCAGTGAGACTGGATAGCACTTATTTTTATTGCCACGTTACAACTAAGGAAACTGTAGTTATGATCTATTATGTGATTTGTGCAGGGAATCACAGCAAGGTTCATGTAGAAGAACCTCTAAGGATCCTGCTTTAATTCCTGTAACCTTTCCTTCTACCACCTAGTCCCCTCTACCTACTCAGCCTCTGTCAGAGCTAACCAAGAGAAAAGGAAACCATCATGGGGAAATACTGATATTCATTCTAGCCAAATTGTTAATTGCTCATTTTCAATCTTCTATGTAGAAATCTACCTTTAGCAGCAAGGTCAAAATATACCTTTAGCAGCATCCAAGCTAGTTTATTGTCACACTGGAGTTCTGTTTTCTAACTTCTTTCTCTGTCTTCTTGCTCCATGGGGACTCCCTACATGGATCTACCATTTGAATCCCACACCTACTTGAAATCCCATCAATTTTCCAAAATTGCTGACAACCATAGGAGCCAAGAGGACCCCAAGCAGTGTTGCCCTTCTTTTGATTCTGGGTGACTATCACCTATGTTAGAAATGACCATGCATTCCCAAAAGATCCCAGGCAAAAGAGAGCTAATATAAACACAAACATTTAGGGAGACCCTGGCATTCCTTTCGAAATTACTTTTGTCAAAGAAAAGCTTCAGGTTGCTGAGAAATTTCCCACTCTTAGCTATTGCCCAATCAGACTTTAACTTTTACTCATACAATAGGCCTTGGCACATCATTTCCCCCTTGGTTTACAGAATTCATGTTTTCTCCCAAGGGAACAGGCTATGATCATTTCTAATTGCCAAAGGCCTCATGTTCTAAAAATAGATTCTGAAATTTTTATTAACACAACATATATTTTGCATATCTAGCATTCTGTTTTGTATGTTTTGCAATGTAGGACCTATCATTAAGAGCATTAAACTGGACAGATGGTGCTTATGCAACACAATTTAACATCTTAGCAAGAACTAGTAATTCGTTACATATACCATTGTAATGCATCTTTGCAGATTTTATTTATTTATTTATTTATTTACTTTTGCAGTTTTTGGCTGGGGCTGGGTTTGAACCTACCACCTCCAGTATATTGGGCTGGCACCCTACTCCTTTGGGCCACAGCTGCCACCCACTTTGCAGGTTTTAAGTATTTGGGGGACAAATAGTCACCAGTATAGGGTGGCACTAGCCTATGAATTTTTTGCAATATGAGACCATAGTCTAATGTCTAACATAAAATAGATATACAATAAACGTTTATTAAAGAAATGACTTAATTTATGCTGTGAATGTCTGCATTTGTAATGGGTTCAATGATTTTAAGATACTGAAATTTAATGATTTGAAGGGAGAAGTGTTGATAGAGAAGAAAATATTTTCCCTCTGCTCCTTGACTAAGCTTTGATCATTTTATGCGTATTCCCGTTTCACTTAGGGCCCTTAGTCACCAGCAACAGAAATGGATTCTAGATGTTAGACACCAAAAAAGGATGAACTGAAATTGTATTAAGTAGTTTGCAGAACAGATGGGAAATCTAAAGAACGAAGCTCAAGGCAATAGGTGAGACCAAAGGTGAGCTTCTAGCCTGAAAGAGTTCTCTAAAATGCCATCTCTTCAAAATTCTTGGTAGATGCATGTGCCTGATTGAGCCCAGACTGCATGCCATGCCATAGCTTCTGGGGAAGCAAATGTCTAGCATTTTGCAGATTCCATGATGGGACAGGGCTCTGTCACCACAGCTCATGCTATGGGAATTCCCCCCAAATGGGAAGATGTTCACAAGCTGGGCAGTCAAAAGAAAAAAGGAAGAAGAAAAAAAGAGCCTGATGGACTTCCTAACTGGCCAAACCCCAGTATCTAGCATTTTTTTGAATTTCCTCTCTCATCTGACTTTTTGCCATACCTGCTTTGACAATCCTAAATACAACCATTGCTTATTGTGAACCTCAAGCAGTTAAAAACCATTGAAGAAATGGATTAACAAACCCTGGTATATGTATACCATGGAATATTACTCAGCCGTATATAAGATGGAGACTTTACAGCTTTTGTATTAATCTGGATGGTGTTGAAATACATTTTTCTTAGTAAAGCATCACAAGAATGGAAAAACCAATATCCAATGTACTCAATACTAATATGAAGTCAGCAGATGATCTAATACATACCCACCTAAAAGAAAAACTCAATTTAATTCAAGTTGGGGGGAGGGAGTCTGGGGGAGGAGAATGAGAGAGGGGAGGAGGGGAGGGGATTGGTGTGTTTCCACTTAAGGGGCACAATGTAAAGGTATATGGCACACCTCTTAGGTTTGGGACATAATTATAAGAAGGACTCTACCTTATAAATGCAAACATTGTAATCTAGTTGTTTATACCCTCACATTAACCTAAAATAGAAAATACAAATAAAAACCACTGAAGAAATACACAGAATTTGCCATGAATCTTTGGTCTATATAGTCCTAGTACATTTGATTAATGCAATGGTTCCAAACACATCTCTAAGCCCCACCTCACCTTGTAGAAATTTAATTCTGTATGGGTATTCAGGAGATTCTGATGCAGACTTCTGGTTAGGAGCCATGTTCAGTTTTTCTCATTTCCCACAGCTCCTTTACACACCATTTTATATTTTTATGAGGCCCTACTTCCACCTCAACCCCATCAGTCTCAACCAATGACCCATCCTTCAACTGGGAAAACCAGGCCACCAGACACAAACTCACTCAACTTTTCTCTCCCCAGACTACCACTCCAAATTTCTTCTTATTTTACCCACTCCATCCTCCTGCCCTGCTTCATTTTTCATTTATTTCCATGGCTAACCTGGAGGCCCTTGGGTCTAATCTTTGATGAACACTTACCTTCTCTTTTGACTGTATTTTTGGCCTTGCTTCCCTGCTGTCTAATTCCCTTTGACCCCAAAACATTCAAATCTTCCCTGACTTAAAAACTTTCGACTAGAGCCATATTTCCATGAGCTACCTTTCTCTTCCCTCACCTTTTCTGTTCACAACTGAAGATCTGAAAGGAGCAGTTTGTACTCATGAGTGCTTTTCTCTCACTCTTCACCTTTTCCTCAATTCTCTTAAGGGTTTCCAGACTCTCCCTCTGGACACTCATAGCTTCCTGACTGCTGGAGCCAATGGCTGGTCTTAGTCCACACCCTCTCTGACCTCTCAGTTAGAAACCTCTTTCTTCCTCTTGCAACTTTTGGTGCAAATATCTCCTGATTTCTCCTTCTGTTCATTCTCAGATGACACTTTATCAGTCTCCTTTGCTGGGCTTCTCTCTTCTTGCTCTATGTTCTCATCTTGGCTACTCTCATTTCTTGAGCTATGACTGCAAAGTAGATGACATTCAAAGGTATGTCCCCAACCTCAATTCTTCTATTCTAAAGTTCAGATCTTTCCAACCCATCACCTCCAAAGGGTGTCCAGTGCTCTTCTCCTTCCCCATTTCCCTTCCATCACTCCTTTTAAAAACATCTTGTGGTTAAATATACAAAACATCAAATTTACCATTTCAACCACTTTCGAGTGTACAATGTGGTGACATTAAGTATATTCACATTATTGTGCTCCATCATTTCTTTATAATATCTGTATAGCTGGTAGAAGGGTAGGGGGGAACAATTTCGGGTCTGCTTGTTTATTAGTAGGGTCTGCTTCACCTCCGTGGCACTGCAAGCTTGGTGCTTAGTTGTTAAGAACATGAGCTCTGGAGAGTCTTAGCTGAATTTCAGCTTTAGCTCTATAACCCTGGCAGAACCTCTCAACCTATCTCTGGCCTCACTATCCTCATCTTATATTCTCTACTTTTATTGAGTACACAGTCACTCTAAGGAAGTAATAACAGCTTTATTTACTTGTGAGCAAACCTCCCTCAAATAACTTGTTTTGCTGGGGGTGGTGCTGGAAATGAAGAGAAAATGACACGTTTGAAGAAAGTGATAGATCTCAGCCAGAAAGTAGAGGTTTCTGATGTGTGGAAGCGGGATGTTGAATCTGGCATTGGTTTGGATTTACGAAACGAACAGCTCCACCCACACCTGTTATGAAAAAGAAGGGAAAACAATCAATCAGGAAAGTGATTTGAGCGCATCCACAACTCAGTCAGAGTGGTAATTGCTCATCAAGTGACAGGTAAAAGCTCCGTGAAAATTGAAAGGGGTGGGGGAGTTGGTTGAATTGAAAAAATTTACTCAGGAAACAGGTGACTTGGGGGAATTTGATGTTGCATGTATTTTAAAATGCTAGTAAATCTTGCATTTAGAGAATCATCACAGATACCAAGAGGCCACACTGGTTTTTCTCCAGTGTTCATTTCATTTTATGGAGGAATGCTGGGAATCCAGGAAGTCCCTCTGTACAGTAAGAGACATTTTGTTTGTTTTTGGCATTTATTGCCTTTTGGACTGGGTCATATCCATGTCTCACTTCCAGCCCAGAGCCTGTCACAGAAGATCCACTTTGGTACCACACGGTATCATATTTAGTAAAGAACAGGCAAAGAATCTTAGTGACCAGACCCTAGCTTTCCTTTCAGAGACAGTGTATAGAAGTGAAGACCCTCAAAGAGTTTCAGCCCAGACGCCACAAGATAGAAAGAGATGTCTGTAATGCCCTTCACAAAACACCTTTCTATACCTTACTTCATTCATCTCTAAGGACACCTCTGTGAGGTACTGTTGTGATCCTCCATTTTTTTTTTGGATGAGGAAACTGAGGTTCAGAGTGGTTACCTGAGTTACCCAAGATTTCACAGATGAAAGATTGTCAAGTCCAGCCTACCTGAGCACCCAGGACTGCAAACTCTGGGCTGCCTTTTCAAGCCACATTTGGCCTCACCAGAAGGGTGGCCTGTTGGGAGATGCATATGCTCTGCCCCAGGCTGACTTGATGCTGTGGGCCATGCGGGCGAGGCAACCCTTCCCTACTGGAAATGTCCCCAAGTGTCTGGCATGAGCTAAAAGGCACCCAGAAGACCCAGTAGCCACAACCCCGAGTTAGGGCATGTGCTCGGGTCCTGCATTCCACCCCTCCACTGGCATCTGATCCGGCAGAGGCGCCACCTCCACCTCGCTCCACTTCGACCGCAGCGATCGCACGTCCCCTGGGCGCGCCAGCTGTGCGCCCGCGCCCCAGGTTCCCACTCGCTGGCGCGCCGCCCGCCACCCGCCCGCGCTTCAGGCGCCCACTGCGGGGGCCCCCTGGGTGTTTCCTGCCCTCCAGGAGCCGCCCCTAGCCGCGCCGCGGGTCCCCGACAGCCCAGGGGCGGAGCGAGGCTCCGAGACGTCAGGGCGGGAGCGAGAGCGGGGCGAGCGCGCCCTCCCGGCGGTTGCCCGCGGCCGGCGTTCTCGGCGACGCTGAGGTGCAGGCGGTGGCCGCGCTGGGGCGCAGCCGGGCGGGGGCCAGAGGCTGAGTCCGCTGCCCCGGAGCGGGTCCCCAGGCGCCCCTCGGCTCTCCCCGGCGTCTAGCAGAGCCCCCCAGGGGTGCCCATCAATTTTTTTGGGTGACTACAGCGTGTGTTTTGTTTTTCTTTCTTTTTTCCCCTGCCTGTGTGCCCTTCTCCAGGATGGCAGAGGCGGAATTGCACAAGGAAAGGCTGCAAGCCATAGCAGTAAGTCCACTTTCATTTTATTTTCTTGCTCTATTGTCTGGGGTGGAAGGGGACCCCGAGGGTTTCGGGGTGAGTGGCATTCCAGCACAGTAGCCGCAGGGCGTGCGTTTCGGGGTTGAAAGTCTGTCAGGGCTCAGCTAGCTGCCTTTTCTTTTACAAGTCTGTGTCTGAGAAACCCCCAGGGCGCGCTTAGAACTGGGGATTTGACTATGGGAGGTTGGCTTAGAAATAAGATGCTTGCTGCTGGGCTTTGGGGAAAAACTAAAAAAGAGTCATGGGGTGGGGGGCGACTCCGGGAATATTACCACCCCGTTTTTAGGAATAAGCTGACTTCATACGCTGGAGGTGGAGAGCGCAGCGACCCCAACTGTGGCTGCCATCCTCTCTGCCGAAGGCTGTTAAGTGAAAAACCAGGAGTCAGCTCCTCAGCCAGCCACGCGGTAGAACCTGCTTCCAGAAACCCAGAACGTTAGTTTTCCCTTCTCTGTTTGATAGTGACAAGGGCATGGTGCAAGTCACCACCCAGGAGGGGTCTGGGGATTCTTACAACGACTGGGTCCTGGGAAAAATATTGCAAGAGAGCCTCCCTCTTACGGGTGGATTATCTGAAAACCTATTTTCAGCATACAAAGGAGTGACCAGTTTTGGCAGAGTTCACATGTACTTTCAGAAAAGTGTACCCATGTGCATCTTGGGTATAAAAAAGAACTCTCTGAGACTGCCTCGATGTGAACAGTCTTGCCAGTGTGGCCAATGGTCCACAGATGTGGTATTTTTACAGGAGTCGCCACAGCTGGATTATATATTTCCTTTGTGGATGAGGGAATGATTACTGCTGGTATATGAAATAATACCAATTAGAAGAGAAGGTCTGTTAACATGTTGGCTTGAAAGAATCTCCAGACATTCTTCTACGAAAATGCATTTTTTTTTTTTTTCTTTTTGGTCCAGGAGTTCCCTGGAAACACATTTTAAATTTGTTGGTGAAATAATGTGTAATGTTTTAGAAGCAAAGTGTATTAAAATGTTTTCAAAAGCCTTTTTGGACAGATTTTTCATTGGGAAAAAGCACACAAATTCTTCACTGGGAAAATGCAAAAAATACTTTTTGTAAAGAAGCATTTGATGTGCTCTCCCAGGCTCTGAGACCCTCTTTTTCAAACTCCTCAAATCTGAAGCATCTTGGAGACTTTAACACTGAAAGAGAGTCAGGTTTGCTGGCAATGTTGAAATGTTACGGTTTGCCTATTAAGCGATCTTTGAACTGGGTGCTCCGAACTCAGGATGGTTGGTTTTTTTTTTTTTTCTTTCCCTTCCCCCTGTGCATGTGTATTTTGGTGGTTCATGAATGGTTTCTCAAGTTGGTGGCAAGGCAGTGCGGCCAGTATGTCATGAACTTGATAAGAATGGAGATATTGAGTTATCGGTACCATGTAGCTGGTGGGTGTTTTGTGTAAGTGGGATAATAGGCTGCTTTAACTGTTGACCAAGTGGCTGCTCCCCCGAGCGCTCAGTTACTCACATAGGCTGCTGCTGAGGGTTTCCAACAGTTGTCACATTTTCTCCCTTTGCACGGTCAGCTTTACTAGATGTCTGAGGAACAGCTGAACCCTGTGAAAGGGCTTGCTTTCCAAACATGGAGCCAGTAGCAGCTACCAGGGAGGCCACCCCATTCCAAGTATGGTTAAGTAATCCCAGCAGAGGCCAAGCGGATTTTCAAGAAAGATCCAGGCAGTCTTTGGGAATGCTCTTGAGTATGTGAGAAGAATAAACACAGATATTCACTCATGCCTATTCAGTTGTGGGATTGAGTTTGTCCTGTGTAGCTGGGGAGCTGTTGATGATTCTTATGAATGTGTCAGCATTGGTGCATATTACAGTCAGCTTTCCATATCTGTGGGTTCTATATCCATGGATTCAACCAACCCTGAATGGAAAATGCTGGAAGAAAAAATAATGATGGCTGTGTCTACCGAATATGTACTTTTTTCTTGTCATTATTCCCTAAACGATGTAGTATAACCAACTATTTACATAGCATTTACATTGTGTTAGGTATTGTAAATAATCTAGAGGTGATTTAAAGTACATGGGAGGATATGTACAGGTTATATGCAAATACTATGCCACTTTTTTAATTTAAAGAGAATCAGGATCTCACTATGTTGCTCAGGATGGTCTCAAATTCCTGGCCTCAAGTGGTCCTCCCACCTTGACCTCCCAGAGTGTTGGGATTACAGACATGAGCCACTGTGCCTGGCCCACTCTGCCATTTTATGTGAAGAACTTAAGCATCCTCTGATTTTGGTATCCAAGGGGCATCCTGAAGCCAATTCCCAAGGGTACTGAGGAACCACTGTGTTGTTGGGGCAGATTTTCTAACAGTGATACCCCTATGTGTGTGGCCATATCAGTAAATGGTTTTGTGCCATGTTTTGGTCTAGCATATTCTCTCCAAATGTGGCAAGCCCTGCCTTTCTTCGCCACTTTCCTAGGGGATTTAGGGGACCCTGAGGAGCTCACAAGCCTGGCATTCTTGATGTCCCTGGAGGTGTGCAGGGGGCAAAGGGGGGGGAAGAGGATGAGTTCTCTCATCTTTGTCTCCTTGAGTTGCTCTCCCAGAGGCAGAGCAGGTAGACTGGGACTCCAGTCTTCGGGGGCTTGGGCAATCTCTCGGGCTGGTTGTAAAGTTTCATTTGATGAGGGAAGCACCTGGCATGCAGATGTTGAGGCAGAGCCCTTCATTCCTGTCTACATTGCTACCTTCCTGGTCCTGACATGCAGGGGTGGGGGTGGGGGAGGAGGAGTGGAAGGAACATCTCTACAGTTGAAGTATCCTTCCCTTCAACTCTGAAGGCCCAGGCCCCACCCAGCATCGATTCTTCTGCCCACTTCCGGTAGAGACAGGGATTGTCATTTGAGGATTCATTCGTCTACTGGCTCAGCAGATATTTACGGAGTTCTTCTTTGGAGAAAGTCCTGGCAAAACTGAAAAGTCAGTCCCCAAGTTTCCACCACCAGAGGCACGATTTCACCTTTGGCACACTTAATTTTTGAAAGGACAGATGTCCTGTGATCTAAGACATTTGTCACATGATCATCTGTGGGCTCTTCCCCTAAAGGGAAGTACGTACTTAGCAACTATGATGCTTTTGAATCTTCCAGCTGAGTCTAGAGACTCATCAATGAGAGAAGATGGCTCTCATTCTGTTTCTTGCCCAAAGAAGGCAGGCAGGTTCATCTTTGACCACTATCGCTGCCACAACGTGCTATTTTCACCTATAAGTGAATCCATAATGTACTGATTCCCCAATCTGTAAATTTAGTACATAGCAAAATGCCTCTGCAACAGAAGGATGTGAATGCTAATCTCTGGAGTAATAATGATACTTGCTATATATTGAACATTCTACATTCATCAATGTGCTGAATGAAGTATTTTTTGTTTTTCACCTAAACTATAAATTATTGTTACTGCCCAGTGAAAGTACTATAAAAGTGAGCACCCAGGAGGAGCACATGAAATAAACCAACCTCGAGTTGTGAAAACACTTCCCCAAAGAGGAGACATTTGAGTAAGTTCTGAAGATGGGGTAAAATAAAATGTAAAATAGCATCATAGCCTTCCCAACTACCAGAAGGTATTTATTGGTCATATGTTTATCATTTATTTGGAACAGTCTGAGGAAGAGAAAGCCAAAAGCATGAAGTTAAGTCAGTAGCTAAAGGCACAAAGTCAATAATGAGACTGAAATGCTTTTTAACAAGTATTATCTCATTTAATCTGGATGACAAGCTTATGGGGTAGGCACTACTTGATTATTCTTATTTTTTAGATGAACATTAGAACTGGCCCAACATTAAACAGATAGTGTCAAAGGCAAGATTTGCACATCCACATCAGCCCCAATTTTGACCGTTGCCCTCCCTGGACTCCCACTGCAGATGGTGACAGCGTCTCACACTTTTGCAATGAGAGCTCTGTGCGGGTGGTTCCAGCAGCCTCGTGAGAGTCCATAAGGGAGCAGCAGACTTGTTCCACAGCAGTGGGAAAGCTCAAGACAAACCAGGTGGCCCCCATCCTTTTAAGAGCCTTCCAGTCCTGGGTTCAGTACAGACCCAACATAAACTTTAATTGAGAAAGTAGCATTCCCATGGGGCAGAAGTTGTTGTGTCTCAGTGGAAACCAACTTTGGGGGAGGGTGTTATGTCTGCACATCCAGGAGGAAGGTAATCTTCCTTGGGCATGAGTAAAAAGAACTAAATGTTACAGAGATCATCTTGGGCAAAAGCCCTAAGAGCCATGGGGGCAAGGCCTCAGGCCAGCAGCAGGGTGTGTTTATTATATGTGCTAAAATATGAAATGCTAATTTAACTCATGCTTGTTCTTTAGAGAATTTTGTCTTTTAATAAGAACCCACTCTGCTCAATAATAACAACGATCTTTTGCATTTGTATAGTGCTTTACAATGTAGGAAAACCTTGCACATGCTACCCTAATTCTGAGGTGTGCAGGGGGGTCTTGGGTGAGCTTGCACTGTGAGAGGCAGAAGAGCTATATTAAGTCCCAGTCTCTCCTGACTCCCAATTCTTTGTGCTGATGGCACATCCAGCCTTGGAGGGATGCTCTGATGTAGGCTGAAACTGCCGTGAGGGTCCTACAGAGCTAAAATTCTTTGGCTGGGAGGAAAGAGATGAGCTTGGAGGTATGTGGGCTTGCTTGTTCCTCTGTGGTCTCTGCCCTTTGTGAGATCTCATGTTAGACCTCTCTCCTTCGTGAAACTCTCATGCAAAGGGTGCAGTTGGTGGATCCATGGCTGTCAGCTGATCCTGTTCTCTCCCCTGTAGTCTTGGGTATAGGTAGTTGGCTTAGACTGGCTGCACCCTGAGCTTACAGAGTAGGATTTATTGGCTTTTCCTTGCATTCATTTTTGCATGCATCTTTTTGCCCTGGAGCATTAAGGCTTTGAGTACCAGGGTTGGAGGGTCTGGCCAGGGTCTAAGAAAGCCACTAGCCAGCTTTTGATCCAGCCCTTCTAAATTGGCCTGGCTAGCCTAGGCAAAAGTTCTTAGGATTTTCATACGATCCAGCCCAGGTTCCCAGGATGGGGATCCCTCAGAGGTGTTAAAGACCCAAACCCAAATCCTGTGACACTCTGATTCATGTGAGGACCATCCCCACATGTGTTCCTTGTGGACCTGTGTCTTTGGTACACAGCTGGCAGAGCATTGGAGAACTCAGAATCCTGGCTGTTCATCTGTTATCTGTTCTATCTCAGAAACATAGACGACAGCCTGCTTCTAAAATAACATGTTAAAGCCTAAAAAATTGTTTACTGGGGATACTGGTGTTGAGGAAGGGTTCACCCCAGCTGAGTCTGCAGAGCTTCCCAGGGGATTGTGTGACACTTTGGGCCCGTTCAAGGTCACTGCTGGGTCTGGGAGTGCCAAGGCAGGCCTTACACAAGCATGCACAAGGGTCATACACCTCGCTGGCCACTTATTTGTACCTCTGAGTATGTTAGGCCTATTGGGACAAAGAGCAGCAGCTCTGGCAAACTTTAAAGGGCCCTGAGAAATACAGTGGTTACCATTTCTCAAAAGTCATCATAAAGAATAACTAAGCAAAGATTGTGGATTATGGCTCGTCAGGTTTTTTTTTTTTTTTTTTTTTTTTTAAAGCAACCAGGGCTCAGTAGAGATGCTTCTGCATTTCTTTGGGGGCTACTTAACACTTTGGGGACCACTGTTGTTGCTTCTTTAAACTCCACACGTTTCATCACTGATCCCTTTTGGAGATGTTGATCCACTTGTCTGGCAGTAAGAGTTGGTCATCACGTGGTATGAAATTTGCCAACACAGCAAATGGGCGCTGATATACTTGGAGAGGGTGAAGGGCCACAGTGCCTCACAGTCTGGCAGAGTAGGTAGGAACATGAGTTCCAGTATCAGGAAGGCCTGGCTCAAGGCCTGGCTTTTCTTTTAGTATCTGTAGGATGTCATTGTACCTCGGTTTCTTCGTCTGTAAGATGGGGATAATGGTCATACTCACGTCATAGAATTGTCGTGAAGGTTATTTGAGAGATTTCATGGGAAATGCTCAGAGTAGGCATGTAGGAAGCACTCACAAAAGTTTCCTGTTTAAAATAAGAAATCAACAAGTCATACCTCATGCATCTTTAAACAGAAAGTGGACACAAATAGTGAAAAAGGATTCTATTAACTTCTACACTTCTCCTAAACTAAGTGATTGGGTAAGTATTAGGAAGTCAGATAAATATAGTAGCTACTGAGAGTTTTCAGAGCATAAGGAGAGTAATAATCATAAGAGAAAAGTTTGTTTATAGTGAGCAGGAATTGCAAACCCAAAAGGCTTTAGGGGCTAGCATGCAACATGAGTGAGGGACATAGTACCTGGACAACAGAAGCTACCTCAGAAAATGTGGGTCCTATATTGCCAAATCAACTCGTTTTTAGGGGAAACCAGAAAAGTGATTTATTAAATGGGAAATCTTCCATTTAAAAGGGAATAATATCAGCTAGTTGAAAAAATTTAAAAAGATGATACAGGACATATTTTGGGGTTTAGTTCTAAACCACCACAATAAAGTGAATATTATAAAAAAAAAAAATTAAAAAGATGTATGGTCACAACAGGTTGATGTTTTGTAACCTTCAGATGTTGGTGGAGCTTTGAACTTTACAGAGTGCTTTCCTTATGTGTTGACTTCTTTAGATTTCATAAGGATACAGCACCCCTAGGTCTTTTATAATGTAGAATCAGGTTGTATTTTCACCATGACTTTGTGATTTTGGTGTCCAAATGTCTGGATTGCTGGAAAATCGTGCTTTTTTGCTGTGTCTTTTGACAGTAAGTGTGAGCCCTTGCAATCACTGACATTGTTGTGACTCAGAATACTCATGTGTAGGGAGGTGGTAGATGTCTAAATTAACAGAAAAATCTAAAAGACAATCAGTACTTTGATGTGGTAAGTTTCTGCTATTGCAGAAGAATGTCTGAGAACCTGTACTCAAGGTATGCCGACCTGATATGCAAACCCAGGCCTATCTCACATCAGCCAGATTGATCCTGATTTATTATCAGGCTCAAGTAATAGTGCAGAGAGATTTTGCTGAGTTCCAGACTTATAATAGGAGGACCTGCTGCTTGGCATAGACTTTTTCTGGTTAGTGATGGTTTAGAATAGTGACTCTCAAACTTTAGTGCATTGAGATCACCTGGAGGGCCATACTCCCAGGGGCCTGAGAATTTGCATTTTTGGTGAGTTCCTGGATAACGCTATTCCCAGCTGCAACTGTTTTTCTGGGGAATACACTTTGGGAGCCACTGGGTAAAGTGGTTGGAGATCAATAAAGTAAAGGAAGATTATGAACTTCTGATAAATACTACATGCCCATTGTCGATTTGCCCAGGAGTTTGCAAAGTATTTATATTTTGAAGAGATGAAATGAAAGTTGGTCTAAATTAGTGAGAGCCTTAAACATAGCCCAGTTTGAAAGTGATGCTGTTGTGTTATCATGTCAGGTGGCTGATGAAGAGGTCTTTGTCCTGAGAACTTGCTTCAATCTATTTAATTAAAGTGACATTTCTGTCTGTTAGTCACTTTATGACACCAGTTTGAAGGATTTGTCAGGGATAGTCTGGGCAGGTTGGGTTTGGCTGAGATTGGCTGGGCAGGTTTGGAGGGTTTGCCTGTGATTGGCTGAGTAGGTTGGGAGGATTTAGCTGGAATGGTCTGACTGCAATTATGGGCTGCAGAATTCCCCTGGGGAGACCGTAGGGAACACTTCAGAGAGAGAAGTCATGCGATGGAGAAGAAATCCCCTTTGAGGAAGGTGTGTCATACCTATGATGGTGGCATAGATGCAGAAGTCCCACTGAACTTCTCCGCAGCTTTCTGAAGCCAGATTAACACCAGGGAAATCTGGTGGCACCTTCTCCAGCCTGCTGGTGCTAATTCACAGTGTGACTGCTTCTTGCATGAGCAGCTCTCCTGGGATCTCAGGATGAACAGCAACTGGTGTGCATTTACTCAATGATGGTGAGCAGTCCTCCTAAGCCAGTCTGTGTGTGCACGGTTGTGACTTGTC
This sequence comes from Loris lydekkerianus, assembly GCA_963574355.1. NCBI lineage: Eukaryota > Metazoa > Chordata > Mammalia > Primates > Lorisidae > Loris > Loris lydekkerianus. The sequence goes on along the minus strand of CAUYPK010153990.1, from coordinate 22,353 downwards.
ACGAGCATATCAAAGAGCAGTTTATTCTCCCGAGGATGTCGTGCAGGCTCCCCTCACCCTTACTTGTACCATCCATTGTTTGAAACCACTCTTCATTTTTGGAAGAAGTCAGCCTCACCTAGTCTCTTTGTTTGTCTTGAAACACACAGCCCTGAGGCAGCACTGTCCTGGATGAAGCGTCCAAGGTCACGGACAGAGTGTGGGTGACAGGCCACACAGCACAGGGCACTTTACAGAGGGAAGGCCACTCAGCAGTGCCCTGGGCTTGGGAGTACACCACACAGCTGAGACCTATTTGTGACAGGAAATGCCAGCCAGAGCAGAGGGCGGTGTGGGGAAGCATATGTTGGAGCTACCTATGTCCTTGCTTAGTTATCATCTCGGTAGTTTTCATTAGCCTCATGTTGAGTGTTCACAAGGAGATTGTTAAATATCCACACACGGAAAGAGAGATAGACACAGAGATGAGACGATAGGCTATTTACATAATACTTGAATATAATTAAAATCTTCTGGGTATCAGGGTTTCTATGGCATCATCTGAGCTTATCCAGGGGGAAGGAACAGGGGAGCTGGTACCTTTCTTTGTATAAGAGGGAAGGGGAACGAAAAGCCCTATGAGGCCCTAAGATATAAGCCCCAAGTGGAGATGAAAAGGTCACAGGCCAGACCTCAGAATACATCTTCCTGTTCATCATTTCCCCTGCGTACCCTGCAGGCTTTCGGCTCTGGACCGTCTGGGCTCTACCAAATACCTTGAAGACATCTGTAAAGACATCTGCCCTTACTTTTTTGCTGAGAAGGGGGAGGAAGCCCTTAAACTAGGTTACTTACTCTTCTAGGTGGGTGGGATTTTTTTCCCCCCTCTTGCTAAATTATAACCAGTCATCTAAGTATTCACTTTATTTTTAAATTCAGGGCTGAAACTTAAAACTTTGAGGGTTACCAAAAAATGTTATTCTTAAGAGAAAAACATATGCTTGAAAACTTAACCCGTTTGCTGGTAGGCAGAGGATTTTCTTTCTCTGAGTCTGTCCACAGCTCTGAGGCCAATGTACACCAGACAGGACTTCAGGATTTGGGCAGCAGATACTATGCCTGTCCCGTGTGTGACATGACAGAGAGGCCAGAAATCAGGAAAGGTGCCTCTTGGCTGAGTGGCATGAACTCAATCCCATGGCTTCCCTCCAGGCTTCTGGTTGGTTTTAAACACTAAGCTTTTGTGGCCTGACTTTCATCTTGGGTTGATAATACCTGATGCCTCAAATGGGGCAGGAAGTGCTTTGGAAATCGCCTTGTTCCCTTGGAACTGTGAGACATATCTGAAAAGCTCAAGGCTAACATGAATGGACCTAAAAAATAATAAATCCTACTTATGCAGGTAAACAAGCACTGTGGTATAGTAATGCTGCCATCACCTGTGTAGCCGACAGGTCATACACAGGCAGCCTTGTCCATGAATATTGGTGTCTGAGCATATGCATTCAATTTCAGTGCTGTCAACCAAATAAAACTCACAACAGAGCCCAAAACATATTTAACATTAGAAGGCATAAGTCTGGTGGGTATAAGTCAGAGGACAGAGCAGATCCCGGGAGCAGCCATGCAGTGCTCTCTAATTCTCCCTACCCCTGGAGATAAGACTCTAATAGTGTAGCCTGAGGGCTCCCATTCTCAGTCCAACAGAGGGACAGAATGATAGATGGCAGGTCAGCATTGGATGTGATGGGGAGAATGAGCAGACAGCGCTGGCTCTGAAAACAGAGAAGAGGAGGCAAAGGGAGAACTTGCCTTCCCCCCTTCTTCCACCCATCCTCATCTCTCTGTTTTGACTTGAGCTTAGTGCTGCCTCTGGACAGTTCCCGCTCTCCATTGCCCTTCGTCCTGGGTCCGCAGAGAAAGACTGTCAGCAGCCTGGCCTCCCAGGGGAGGGGGCCTTTTCCAGGCTTCCCCCAGCAAAAGTGGGTCACTCCCCACTCCCGTAGGGAGACAGGGCACCCAAGGCTTCAGAGAGCAGAGGAGAAGCTGATAACTTCATCCTGCAGCTTTTCTTCAGGGGAGGGAGGGAGGGAGGCCTCCCAGGTCCTGAGAATGTCCATGTGGCAGACACCCTGTGAATGCCTTTCATTAGGGGTTAAGACCCTGTATGTGGACAGGTGCCAGGCTGATGGCTGAGCGCTGGGGACTGCAGTGACTGGGAGGGTGCTGGTGGGGTACAGCATCCTGAGGGGCAGCCAGCAGCCAGCTCCAGCCCATTGGTGGGGATATGAACCCAGAATCATCTCCTTTTTCAAGAGAACATGGAAATCCAACTTTTGAAGGAAGTCTGTTGATGTTTAAATGCTCACAACAATTTAAACACTGTGTGGCCAAACCAAACATAGCACAGATTTTAACACAGTGTGGGCTGGATTCATTCCCTGTCTCAACCACCTTCCCTTCCCCCCTCCAGTCTAGGCCACCCGTTTTTACTTCTACCACTCACAGCATATATAGATTTCAATTTAATTATAAAGACAGTGGTATGTAGGTGTGGGTGTAGGGTGGGGTAGGTACAGATTGAAGTTAAGTGAGATGCAGATACGTTGAGGTATGTCGAGTGAATGGGTGGGATGGGCTTGCCAGAAACCCATTTGTGATAGAAGGGGGAACCTTCTGGGATCTAGACCCTCTGAGAAAAACATAGTCTCGGGTCAGAGTCCAGGCATGCAGGGTAAACTATGAGTTCTCTATAAGAAGAAAAACTACAAGCACTTTTAAGAAAAATTAATTAACATAGAGTAAAATTGACTTTTTAGTGTATTCTTCTCTGAATTTTAGTAGTTGCATAGATTTGTATAAACCCCAGCACAGTCATGATATAGAACAGTTCCAGAAACTTTCCCAGGAAGACTGTTTAAAAAATTTTTTTTCTATTAAATCATAAACACATAGATCATGTATACATTAATGCATTTATGGGGTACAATGTGCTGATTTCATATAGAATTAGGAGCGTTTACGTCACACTGGTTAATATATACCTCATCTCGTTTACTTAATTATTGTGTTAAGACATTTATACTCTACACGTAATACATAATACATAATACATAATACGTAATTTATACTCTATACGTAATAGATCCAACATGTACACTTGGATTATGCACCATAGGTGTGATCGTACCATTCACCCTCCCTCGATCTGACCTTCCCCTTCCCCTCCCATCCCCCCTCCTCCCTCCTTCATAAAAAATATGGAACGCTTCATGAATTTGCGTGTCATCCTTGCGCAGGGGCCATGCTAATTTTCTCTGTATTGTTCCAATTTTAGCATATGTACTGCTGAAGTGAGCACAGGAAGCCTGTTTTTAAAACTTGGTCAGACATCTGAATGTATTATATGTAGTTCTGTGTGGACCCGCCTTACACCCCAAGTTTGAGGACTCTGAGAATCAGTTCGGGGTGGAAGGGTTGACCAGAACAGGAAGCTGGGGTTCCCAGCCATGGGTGGGGGATGGTTCATAATCAGCATTGCCCCCCTTTCTTTATACATGGGCCACCATGAAAGTTTTGAGCCAGACTGTGTTATGGTTCATTATTCACTTCTAAGAAACATAGTTGACGGCATCCTTTCTGATGCACCTGTGTACTTTTCACCTTGCTTAGCTTATCAGTTTTGCTGGGAGGGCTTCATTTATTCCCACACAGATTTTACATTTCTTGATTTTTGTGTATCTCAAAACTTTTGTAATGACCCACACATCACAAAGTTTTGTTTCTTCCCAATAAATACCTTCTGCTCCTGCCGGGATCATCCTTTCACTCTTCTTCTACCGTAGTCATCACTTTTAGCAACTAAAAATATGGGATGCCAGTGATTGCATGGGACATATTTATGCTAAAAAATGATTTGTTATTTATATAAAATTCACATTGAATGGGACATTTTGTATTTTATCTGGCAAACCCTTTGCATAGAGGCCACATTCTCAACTGAGTTCAGAACCTCTTTCTGCTAAGTTTGTGTTTCACTCTTCCATTGTCTTGAGGGTAAAGATACTCTCTGATTTTAAATATCAACATTTATAGGGAGATAGGGCATATGGTGAAAGGATAAGAATACCTCCTTAATACATGAATGGGTTTTCATGAAATGTTTCATGACCAACTAGTCCTGTCCTTACTGGAGAACAAGAAAGGGTAGTCTAGTGTTTGCTTACAGAGGGAGGACAGCTGGTTCAGAAATTGGTTTATTTCCCAGTTCCCGTTCACCCCTCTTCTCTGGCCCAACCTTTGAATGATACTGAACTTGCAAAGACTAAACAAGGAGATTGTTCACACTGAGTGAGTTTAAAAATACCGTTGGAATGCTAGCTTTCAGCACGCCATATATCTTCTACTGCATTGAGCAAGATGGTGCCTTGTGGCGGGTAGCAATGAGTCACACCGTGGTCATAACTGGATCCTTCCCAGCCTGGATACTTGGGTGGAAAGTGGCATTACGGTTGATTGATCTGTCTTGTTTGTTTCTTTTTACATGTCCCCCCATTTTACTGGTGTGATTTCAGAATCACAACAAGACAAGAAGGAAAATCGATCTTAGATAGCATCTTCAGAGTGAAGAATGAGTGGAAATTGCAATTTTCGGTTTAGGCCAGAGGATACTAATAGTCCATGAGCCACAAATCTGGCCTGCAGGCTCTTTTCAGCTGGCCTGTGAGCTCTGCAACATTTTCTCATTTTTAAATATTTGGAAAATATCAAGGAAATAATAGTTCATGACACATGAAAATGATATGAAATTCAAATGTTCATAAAAAATACTATCAGAAGGCAGCCACGCCCATTCACGGATGTCCTGGCCATGGTTGAGTTAGTGCTATAACAGCAGGATGAAGTAATTAAAACAGAGACCATGTGGCCTATGAAGCCTAAAATATTTCCTGACTGTTTACAGAAAATCCTTGCCGACCCTAGCTCTCTAAATAGCACATTTCTGTGGTTGTATTTGCGAGTAAGGCTATAAGAATCTTTTAGCTGAAGAAATAACTATTGCCTCCTCACTGACAGTTGAGAACGATAAACCATCTCAACACCCTTTTCACCATTTTCTGGGCTACTATGATGAGCAGTTTATATTTCCTGAAGAGTTGGCATGTGAGTTTTGCCACTGTGGAATTTTCTCATCTTTTATAGGTATTGGTTTGGCCCATCTAAAAATAAGTCCCTACATTCAAAAACTTTTCTTTTTCTATTAGGACTGAGGGCAGAGGGGGAAGCACTGCACGTTTTCCAGATGCATTCTTTTTATTCCTTAGGCTGTGCCAGAACTTTCACTCTCCTCTTCCAGGGAACTTTAAAGGTGAAATGTCAGATTAAAGGTCAGAGAATGCACCAGCCATACTCCCCAGTCCAGGCAGGGAACCTGTGAGGAGCGGTTTCTACCTAGATCCGTGCTTATTAGACACTCATGAGAATCTGGAGGCTCTGATTTGCAAAAAAAAAAAAAAAAAGTGACTGCCAGGTAAAAGCTGCCAATGGCCAGTGGTAGCAGGGTCTACCATGGTTTCTCTGAATCAGGAAGAACTTTCTTTCTGTCCTCTTCCCTTTCTTATTCAAAAGGGCCAGCTGCAATTTTGAGTCTGATCTGCCTGGAAATTTTTGGAGGGACTTTGGTGCCTTAATAAATATTTTCAAATTGCCCAAGGTTTGGGAAGATAGCTGAGCCACAATTGTGAAATCAGGTTAAAAAATGATTAATATAGTACTGGGGCTGGCCCTGTGAACCAGAGTGAGTTCACCGGAGGGAGCACTGTTGGGACACTCACAGATGCTCACTGCGGGTGGATGGCTCTTACTTTTCTGGTCATGCATATGCTTGACCCTGAAATTCTCTAGATGGGCTACTCCTCTGAGCATCTGCTTGGACAATGGAAAGCCAAGCATGTCGTATAATGTTTCTCAACCATGGTACTGTTCACAGCTCTGACAGAATTCCCTGCTGTGGGGACAGGGATTAGCACCCTGTACATTAGCATGCCTGGTCTCTAGCCCTTAGATGCTAGTCGCATCTCCCACTCCCCACCATGATAATCATAAGGTCTCCAGACATTGCCAAATGTCCCTTGGAGGACAAAATAATCCTTTCTGGAAACCAAACATAACACAAAGGTTACCTGACCAAATGTATTTCCCATGCTTTCGTCGTTAAGAATTCATTTCTTTAAATCTCAAAAGCTTTATTTTTTGGAACTCCCCATGAGAATATAAATTTCTCAAAAAGTGTAAAGTCTCAAACCTTGGATGACAAATGGTTTTCATCACTTATGTCAACTCTGATGGGTAGTGGCTACCTACAGTGATGCCTTGAGATCTTTTATTTTATATTTTGTTTTGTTTTATTATTTTATTTTTTATTTCATTTCATTTTTGAGGCAGGGTCTCACTCTGTTGCCCACACTAATGTGGTAAGGTGGCATTATTATATCCCCCTGCTATCTCCACCGCCTGGGTTCAAGTGATCTTCCTATCTCAGCCTCCCAAAGTGCTAAGATTACAGGTATAAGCCACTTCGCCCAGACAGGAAGATCTTCAAAGCTGCATTTAGGTGTTGGGCAAAGGACACCATGATAGATTAGAGCTGTCTTCCATGGGCAGGAGCTGAGGGAGCTGCTGTGCATGCCTAAGGGGCCTTCGTGCCTAATGTCTCTATAGAGATGCGTTAGAGCATCTCTCATTAGTGCACAACCCTCGGGCCACAGACCGTATGAGGAACTGGGCCGCACAGCATCACCGCTTGAGTTCTGTCTCCTGTTCCATCCCTCTCCACTCCCACCCCCAATCCATGGAAAAATTTTCCTCCATGAAACCAGTCCCTGGTGCTAAAAAGGTTGGGGACCCCTGCATTAGAGTCAGACCTTGGCCTGGCACTGTTAAGTAGCCTTCCTGCTGCCAGGGCACCATTTCCACCAGATACCCTGGAGCCTTGTGTATTTGTTAGGGCAATTTCCTAGCAGTACCAGAAAGATGTCTTGAGGAAGAGGCCCCTTGTAAAAAAATATTTTTTTAAATTTCAGATTGATATGAGAGTACATACGATTAGGTTACACTGTTTGTATTTGTAAGGTAGAGTCCGAGTTGTAGTTGTTTTCTTCACCCAGGAGAAGTTGGGTGTAGTTGTTTTCTTCACCCAGGTGGTACATACCTGTGCCTTACTCCCTTTGGGTGGGAACTTTCAGAACCCTCTCCCTTTCCCCTAAATTTGTAAAATCACAGAGTACCACATGGGCTAGTAGAGGTGCTGGGTAGTCTGTGGATGGGAATAAGAAGCAGGGAAAAAAAGAGACAAAATATAACTTCCTGTCTCTCCCCCATCTGATTGCAAACTTCTTGAGGACTGTGACCGTGTCCTAGTCACCACTGTCCATTTCTACCTGCTACAACACACTTTTGCACAGTGTTAAAGCCAGGTCAGTGACGTTTAGCGGAGTTCTTAACCCGTTTTGTGTCTTGGACCCCTTAACAATCTTGTGGAACCTGTGGTCCCTTTTCACAATCACGCTTAAAATGCACAAAGTAAAATACATAGGAGTAACAGTTACACAGATAAATACATCTAGTCAGCAAAGTATTAGAGAGCTGATAACTTGTGCTTTTTATTATTATGTTAAATTAAGTGTAGTGGCAGCTCTAATATATACTCTAATTGCAAGTTATTGATGAATGTAGGGATATTTTGAGCTCTCTCCAACAGCTATATTGAGATATAAAAATATTTGCAGTTTCTACTCAGGACAAAGTCACGGGTGATATTCCTAGGGCTTGTGCTTACCTTCATAACCAAAGGCAATGCTAAATTTTAGCCAGGGGCTGGTGAAAATAACCTTTAACGGGGTGCCCTGAATTCTGGCTTATCCTCCAATTCCCTAAATTCTTTCTTTCTTTTTTCTTTCATTTCTTTCTTTCTCTTATACCTGGGTCCCCAGCTTTGGTGGCTCCCTTCTTTCCCTTGGCTGATGCTACCTCAGCCACCTCCATGGGGTTCTTCTTCAGCAATTTCTCCAGGTTCTCGCTCCCACATTCCTTTTCCAGCTCTTCCAGTTGGGTGGCTCAGTTCTCACACAGCTCAGCAAGGGGAGGGAACCCCGAGCTTAAGAGGAGAGACAGTAGTTGGCACCTCATGGATGCCCACCGAATGCTTGTGGAATAGACACGTTTGCTTTGCTGACTCACCTTTTCTATCATGTGCTGCTATTGGAGGCTCAGCCTGTGTCTGAGATCAGTCTGCTCTTAATGCCTCCTGTCTGCATGGAGAGGGTCCAAATTTCCCGTTAGATTGTTGAGCTTTCAGTCTTGTTTGCCCGGTTCCTAGAGACCAGCTGAGCGCAATCTTCTCCCCATTTGACCTCAGAAGTGGCAGTGAGTAGTGGGAATGGTAGCACCTTTGACCAGCTGTGACCTGCCACATGCACCTGCTGTGAGCTGCTCCGTGCAAGCCATCCCCATCCCCATCGCACATCTTGGATCTCAACCACTAGGGAAGGGAAATGTGTGAGAATCAGGCAGCCTAGAGAGTCATCATTGCTACAAGTGAATTTCATAATAAACAAACAAAGGGCCATCGCTAGACCCCCTTGAGGGATTAAGGTCACCAGGTTCCAAATTGTCCTGCGCGGAGTTAACCATCTGTGGTCTTCACCCACAGGAACAGATCTGTTTTCTCCCCAATTTGGACTCTTGTGGCTTTCCCAGTTCTTTCCCCCTCTGGATTGTTATGAAGGGTCTGTAGTGGTTTTGTAAGGATGTTCTAACAAAGTGCCACAACCAGGGTGGTTTAATAACGGAAGCTTATGGTCTCACGCTTCTGGAGGCTGGAAGTCTGAACTCAGGAGTGGTCCCTCTGAGGGTTGTGAGGGAGGGATCTGCTCCAGGCTGCCCTCCTTCACTTGCAGATGGCCATCTTCTCCCTGGGTCTGTCCACATTAATGTCTGTCTGCCTGCCTCTGTGCCCAGATTTCCCCTTTGTCATTACAAAAGGACACCAATCATATTGGAATAGGGTAACCTAATGACAGAATTTAAACTTCGTTATCTCTGTAAAGATCCTATCCCAGACACATTTTGAGGTACTAGGGCTTAAGACTTCAAATTCCTATTTTAGGTGGTAACACAGTTCTACCCCTAGCAGGGTCCCTGCCACTGCTTCTGACAGTGGTGGCCATGAGTACCCTATTCTGCTTCTGACAGTGGTGGCCATGAGTACCCTACTCTGCTTCCGACAGTGGTGGCCATGGGTACCCTACTATGCTTCTGACAGTGGCAGTAGAAATTGTATCCCAAGGGAAAAGGCCCAGGGGCCTGTAAGTAGCATGTGCCCTTTGTCACAAATGCCTCAAGCTGTTTCTTCAACTCATGACTTCCTTTTGGCACCTAGGACCCCTGGTATCTCCTAACCCTCTGTCTGTAGTCAAAAACCTTTCATCTGAAAAAGCATAGCACAGCGGTTCACACTGAGGTGCAATGAATACTAAACATTCCCTCCCCATCCCAGGCCAGTTAAACTACATCACAGGGACTCAGGATGTTAATTCAGCCACCTTGAGTCCTGTCTGTGTTTTGTTCAGGACCCTGGGTGGTTCTGCTATTCACCATTAATAATAAACAAAACATTCCTCTGGGTTCACAGCTATTTAGAGTTTACAGAATTCTCTCTATTATCACTTCCATTGTCGTGTTTGAGCATCAATAAGCAGAACAAGTATTATTTTCTGCATTTGGTTTCAAAGAAGGTAGAAACTTAGCGGAGTAATGGTCCAAGATCATCCAGGGTGATGGCTAGAGCCCACATCACTGCACCTCTGTGCCAGTCCTCCCTGCCCTGCTGCAGCCCCCCTGCCCTGCTGGAGCCACCCTGTCCTGCTGGAGCCACCCTGTCCTGCTGGAACCCCCCCTGCCCTGCCACGGCCCCCCCTGCCCTGCCACGGGCCCCCCTGCCTGCTCTGCCGCCGTCCCCCTGCCCTGTTGCAGCCCCCCCCCGCCCTGCCGCGGTCCCCATACCCTGCCGCAGCCCCCCTGCCCTGCCGGAGCTCCCCTGCCCTGCTGCGGCCCCCCTGCCCTGCTGCCTCTGCTTCTCCTCTGGGTCCCCACTGTGTAGTCCACATGGCCAGAATCTCTGCTCAATGGCCCTATCCCAGACCCTCTTGCCCTCCCAAAGAGGGCAAAAAGTAGGTGAGGGTGGCCAGGCAAGAATACTCTTTATTCCAAGCAAGTATTCAGACCAAAAGAGAAAGGGGCATGAGCAAAGTGACAAGTTGTGATGGAGCAGACCAGTGTCAGGAAGTGACATGAGGCTCAGGTGGCTGGAGCATGCTGAGCAGTGAGGCTAGTGTGCAGGGGTATTGCGTGGGAGAGGACAAGGAGTACCTGGTGGGGCAGAAGCCTAGTGCCATGGGTGGCTGGGAGCCTCCAAGGCCTGTGGTCAATCAGAGGCTAATCTGGTGGCAGAGTGAAGGCAGGAGGAGGCAGGGAGCAGCTTTGTGTCCCTGAGTGCCTGTCCCTACCAGTGCTGGACATTCCTGAAGGCTCTGAGGCGGCTGTCCAATGTTTCCATGCGGAGTTTATCTTTAACTTTTACATTCGTGTAACTCACTCTTTGTATACTGAAACCCGGAAGCAGCTTCTTCACCAGCTTCAGCTGAAAGCTTTAGAGCTATTTCTGGCCATTGTGACACCTTGTTCAACTTTCAGAGGATCTTGGGAATGAAGGTCTGTGAGCTTTTTTTAGGGAAAGCTCAGAATTCAGTTCAGGGGCCTCTCAGATCCCCCATGGCCTGCCAGCTGGGTGTCCTGTCAGTGGAGATACTGCTGGGCAGAAATGCTGTGTTTACCATCAATTGTATGTTTTCCAGCAACTCCTATGTGCTGGTTTACTGATTTAAAAAGAGGGTAGGGATCAACGTAAACACACTTTTAAATCAAAAGAGCATATTTCAAGGCTTTTACATTTCAGAACTAACTTTAGGGCCAAAGAACTAATATCATAAGAGCTCCTGTGATTGGGCATTTAACTGCATATTGCACGTCCTGGAAGTGTTTTTAAATGTTACCTCATTTAACAGAAACAGCAATGTCGGGTTAGAGTTATTATTACCACTATTTTAATAGATGCAAAAATGTTAACTTGAGGAGGTTAAACACTAGCCCAAGGCCAGGTGCCTGAGTCTGGCTCCAGAACGCTCTAGGCTAAGCCAGTAAATGGCTCACAGGCTGCTGTTCTTTTGTCTTGTGTGTGACTAACTGAGCTTGGAATTATTCCCTGCCCAGGTCCTATTTGGCCTCAGGATCCTTCTCAACATAGTGCTCTAGTGCTATAGGTCACCACTACTGCCAACTGAGCCATGGTTCTACTGGGAATAAAATATGTGTCATTTAGGTTTTTTTTTTTTTCTATATTTGCTCAAAATAAAATCATTAAAAAATCTGCAGAGTTTTGTTGTTGATTTCTACAAACCTGTTTATAATCTTAAAAGATTATAAATCCCCTAAACATTTGCAAGAAATGGAGCATTCAGCACAGTTTCCTTTTACAGTCAGTAGAGATTCTCCGTTCAGATTTTAATAGGGGATCCTAACTGTCTTGGAGGGAGAAATAACATTTTAGGACCCAAAGCCTTGATATGGACAAGTGGCTTACATGCCCATGTCTAGTTATGAGTGAGCAATGGTGAATGAGCCTGAGACACTCAAGGCCATTGCAGATTGCAGTAGAGCTTTCTAGTGACCCAGTGGGATGGTGAGGTAGGGTCGGGGATGTGGGGGGGATGGCTGAAGAAGCAAGGTGATGAGCAGATTCTGTGGGGTCACATACACAGAAACATTTCAGCTCAGCAGGCAAAGCTCTCATCCTGTAAGTGCAGCACCACTTGGGGCTGTGGCTTCCAGGAGAGAGAAAGGAGTTCCTTGGAACTGGGGAGAAGAGGTGAAGGGAGAGCCCCGGACCCAGCTATGCATCAGAATGAGATAGCGATCAGTCCAGGAGGAAGTCCATGGACAATATAAAAAATTGGAACCCCGAGAAATAGTAACAGAATTGTGTTGCCTAGAAATGTAGAGGCTGCCATGACTTGTTCATGAGTCTAGACTATGGAGCTGAAATGAGGTGGGACAGTTGAAACAGCACATATGGATCACCAGCACAGCACACTCAATAAAAAGGAGACCTCCTGGAGGCCTGTGGGCATGGAGCAGGACTTCAGTCACAGACCTGGGCTTCAGGACCAGGGCCCCTGGACCTGGGTGTGGCTGGGTCACTCTGAAATCAGTGAGAGCTGAGGAGAGAGCTGATCCACCTACCCAAGTATTATTGAGAATTCTCTCTCTCTCTCTCTCTCTCTCTCTCTCTCTCTCTCTCTCTCTCTCTCTCTCTGTGTGTGTGTAGGGCCAGGAACTAGATCTACTTACACACTCTCTATGTGATGTTAGGGTTAGTGAAGTGACCTGGAGTGGCCCTTGGCCTGCAAGAAGGTGATAAATAGACATGTGGTAAGAAGTTGGGCCAGAAGCAACTTCTAGTCTCACAGAGCCTTCCCTTGGACTCAGAAGAGGGAGAGATGACACTCCCCAAATCAACCAGATCAAGTTCCTGATGAATGGATCATTTTTAACTGACTAGCTGTGCATGCCCATGCTCATGAACACCTTCCTGCCCCCCCCCCCCAAAAAAGACATTGGCAATCACAATGCTGCTGTGGAGGGTCCATGCATGTAAATATACTTTTTATGTTATCTTCACTATGAGAGAGAGCAAGAAAGCTCTAAAAGGGTTTCTCCAAAACTGCATAGTGATCCTCATCTTAATTTTAGCCTCTTCTGGCCATTTGGAATGGAATTGCTACTGTTAAAGGAAAGCCACGTGACTAAACTGGTTTGGGGTATTCAGGTGAGAACAGGGCTGGCTGCATCAGCATGTGACCTCTGCAGTCATATAGGACCCCTCCTAGGTTAAATGCTCCATAGCCATCTTGAAGTCTTAATTTTTGAACAAGGGGCCCTGCGTTTTCATTTTGCGATAGGCCCTGCACATTTTGTAACCAGACCTTGGTTGTCACGCCCTGTCGCCTCAGACACCAGGCCTGTGCTGGGTCAAAATTATATGGGGAAATAAAAATGTAATTTAGAGCATATAAATAAAGCCCCAAATTTCAGTGGTTTAACTCTCTTGAGAGCTTTCCCACTATTCAACAGTCTAACACAGGCCTTCCTTGTTAGTGGGCGGCTTTCTTGCAGGTGGTGGCTCAGGTTCCTACTATTTGTGACTCTGCCATCTCCCAGGGCTTTAGAATGCTTTGAGTCCAGCCCGTCAAAGGAGAAAGAGAGGATGGAGAAGGGACACTCACTCCTTAACTGCCTTGGCCTGGAAGTGACTCACACCACTTCCTATCAGTCTGGAGCACTCATCAAGTGGCTATACAACGGTGCAAAGGAAGCTGTGAAACTTGGTGCCTGGCTTGGTGGCTACTTTTCAGGGACACCTCCGTCATCTGGGAAGAAGAATACACAATTAGGTGGATCATTAGCTTTCTCTGACACATAGATTCTTCCTGATGGGATTCGTGGTGCAAAATCAGGCATGTCGGTGCAGACCAGCGTGTGTGGCTCAGGAAAGGTAGGAACCCAAATCTTTTTAGCACAAAGGCCTGTCTGTTATCCTCGTCAGTTAGGAATTGGTTTTAGGGATGATTGCAAGTTCTGGAATAGGGAGAAACTATAGTCAAAGCAGTCTGTGCTTATTTCTTTGCTTGCTTACTCATTTCCAATAATAGATTTTCAAGGAATAAAACAATAAATGTTACCATATTAATGAAATGTACATATCTGGCCAGGCACAGTGGCTCATGCCTATAATTGTCGCATTCTGGGAGGCCAAGGCAGGAGGATTGCTTGAGTTCAGGAGTTTGAGAACAGCCTGAGCAAGAGTGAGAACTCATCACTACTGAAAAAAGAAAAATTAGCCAGGTATTATGGTAGGCACCTGTAGTCCTAGCTACTTGAGAAGTGGAGGCAGGAGGATTGCTTGAGCCCAAGACTTTGAGGTCTCTATGAGCTAGGCTGATGCCACAGTACTCTAGCTTGGGTGATAGAGTGAGACTCTGTCTTTAAAAAAAAAAAAAAAAAAAAAAATATATATATATATATACACACACATACATATATATATATATATATATGTATGTATGTATTAATTGTTAAGATGCATTGCTATTTCAATAACAGTATAATGTGGGGGAAATACAAAAGCATATTGTAGAATTAAGGATGTATAGTAATAATTGTCAATGTGAATTATTATTTTAGTCATTTTTCACAAATTCTTTTGCTAGCTTCATGAAATGTCATGATAATGCTCACCGTAGGATGGCCACATGTTGGTACATGGATCTGGTAGATTCTGTGTGACTATCTGAATCAAAATGCTGTTACCCAGATTAGGCACCCCTCAGTGGACAACACCCTCCATGAAGGTGAAATAAATTTGTCTATCAAACGTTCTTTCTGGGTGTGTGTCATGCAAGCTCAGGAGCCCCCAAGCTCATCTGGGTCCAAGCCAAAAAGAGGCCTACCTTGGAGATGGATTTACCTTCCCCCCCAGGAGGCTGCTGATTTGGCAAGTGATGATCAAAGAACGAGAAGACTCCACAGAGCTCTGAAATAGATACATCCTAGTTGGTCTTCTCATCAGCTCAACAACCTGGTGTGGGTCCTGAGGGAACCAACCACATGGGAGGGATGCAGAGGGCAGGAAAGCGAGTTAGCATCAACTTAAGGGAGCAGGTGCCGCAGGCCTCATTCTCCTCTTTCCCCTGCTCCTCCTCAACCCTTGTTGATATGTGGGAAGACAAGACGGAGACAGAAGCTTGGAATTTCTAGTGTCTGTATTTGATAGGCATGTGCTCTTGGGAAGTTAAGGAAGTAGGTGATGATAACTGTTGTCTAAGTGAAGGCGGTGCCCATAAATAGACTCCTCAGAGCTTGGGAGCCCCATGGCTGTGTCCCAGGCTAGGCCCATAGTGTCCAAAGAAAATCAAAGACTCTATAACGTAACAGCTTTTCTGGCCACACTTGAAGTCCTGCCTTCTCTCAGGCAGCTCCTGAAAAAGACAACTCCCAGCCAGTCTCTGACAGCTGAGTCAAACTGCCAAGTGTGATATTGTTGCCAAAACTGCCTGGACTGTTTCCCTGAGGGGTCAGGATGCCGCCAAGTTGCAGAAGTCATCACCTGCCTGGACATTGTTGTGTCTGTGGCACCTCATTCATTGGAGAAAACACAACAAAACCTTCTGCACTCAACAGAGTGCGGCATCAAGGAAATAAAACAGTCAGCGTGGCATCGCAGCAGGTCTGAAATAGTATCGTCTGCATCCTTTGATTACATCTTAAAATTCAGTTTGCAGGCAATCAGGGTTCATTTAATTACCTCCAAGCCATAATATAGGTCTGGTTTGGAATGGTTCTGCATTTTAATAGCTTCTTCCTCCAAAATAATATTTCTATGGCCAATAAGCAGCCCATTGTTCTAATGTCGAAATCATAGAACTTGGTTGCTTGTCTCTCCTTTTGCAAAAATCATTATTATTTCTGCAGGAGGAATGAAATCAGGCAGTTGTCGTTTGGCTTTTTGGTAGTTTGAGGTTGATTTGTCCATTTCCTGCCAGTCTCTCATTCCATACACATTTTTTTCTAGTTAACTGACAAATCAGAATTGTGATGGCAGAGCCAAGAGGACCAGCAAAGTTTACTTCTGTAGGATCTTATCAAAATCACAGTGGGTTAATTGTTTCTTTTCCTTTAGATGTTTTAGGACAGTGGTCCTCAACCTTCCTAATGCCATGAACCTTTAATACAGTACAAAGGTTGAGAACCACTGTTCTAGGATAAAGGATTTTTTATTTTTAGTAATGTTTTGTTCATTCTAAACAAAACCATGAAATATACAAAAAACAGAAAGGGTGAAATAATTTAAAAGTACCTGGCATGGGGCCTCACACTCCATCAATATGTTAACATTTTAAAAGAAAAAAAAATGCCCATAATCTCATCACCAAACAAATGTGGGGGATTTTCTTTGAGTGATGTGATCACCCTTGCTCAAAAAAATCTGGGAAGGTCAGTTGATAACTTTGTGGGCTTCTGTTATGGAAGAATGTGGGTTTCTTAGAATAAAGTGGTCTGAATTCAAATTACTATGTTAAAAGGTGATTGATTCCCTCCCCTCCTCCCCCCGCAAAAAAAATTTCAGTATGTTTGCTTACCTGGTAAGTGGCAGGATTTAAAAGCCTGTGCTCCACTTACTACCATCTAATTTGGTGCTGGAAACACAAATGTACAACTAGCCATGTGAGAAGGATCAAAACCAAAACCAGTGGCTAGCAGTTTTAGGGAGGCAGATGTGAGCACAGATTCAGGGAAAACTCCTCAACATTTTGACCTGCCCCAATTTGGAATGAACTTCTTGGTGGAATGGTGAGCAGCCTGTCCCGAGATGCAGAGACTAAAGAGACGCTTGGTGTGTGTGTGGATAGGCTCTATCTCAGGCTTGTGGCCAGCCATTACCTGAGTCAGACCCGTGTACCAGCCCCATCCAAAGTTGCACATCTTTTTTTCTCACTGCCTATTTTCATGTGACTTCTCTCGTCTCTCCTGATGCCATGTGTTTCCCCCTCTTATGCCAACAAAGTGTAAGGGACACTGCACTTTCTTTGACATTACTCCATTATAATAGAAGAGAAAGCATAAAGGCAATCCTCCTTTTGATTGACTTACAAAAGTGGTCCTTCTAAAACAGTGTCTCTAACTCATTGTATCTGAACTCCAACTTAAAGCTATGAGGTCGTGTGTGATCAAGAAATGTGTGTCCAAGTTTAAGTAATTTAGTCAATGTTTTTATGAACGTCTCCTATGATGTAGACACATTTGGGGTGCTGAGGATGTCACAGTAAATACAACACAGGTTCTGCCCCCATGGAGCTGCATTCTAGTGGGGGATCAGGAAGGAAAACTTTACAAGGACACAAATGAGTAGACACTGTCAGTCTGTAATATGTGGATCAGGTTGTGCTGGGGAGGGGGATACCTTGAGAGGATGTTCTGCAAAGACCTTACTAGTAAGATGATGTTTGAGCTGTGATATAAAACAAAGGCATGAGCTGCATGGATATCTGGGGGATGTGTGCTCCTGGCAGAATGCACGGCAAGGGTGCTGGCCCTGGGTTGAGAACATTCCTTGTGTGTTCAATAGGTAATGGGAAGCCTGGTGTGGCAGGGTGAGGGGCAGGTGAGGAAGTGTGATAGGAGATGTGATCAAGCAGGTGGGAGCTGGAGCTGCATTATCAAAGACTCTATATCAGGTGTCCTCAAACTGCGGCCTGCGGGCCACATGAAGAGGCATGAATTGTATTTGTTCCCGTTTTGTTTTTTACTTCAAAATAAGATATGTGCAGTGTGCATAGGAATTTGTTCATATATATATATATTTTAAACTGTAGTCCGGCCCTCCAACGGTCTGAGGGTCAGTGAATTGGCCCCCTGTTTAAAAAGTTTGAGGACACCTGCTCTATATACTGGTATAAGAACTTTGGTTTTTATTCTAAGTGAGATTGCAATCCAGCGGAAGGTTTGGAGCACAGGAATTGCACAATCTGACCTATTTTTTAAAAAGATTACTCTTGCTGCCGTGTAAGGGGAGGGGCCAGAGTGGAAGCAGGGAGATCAGTTGGGAGGGCATTCTGATAATTCAGGGGGAGAGGAACCTACTTGGGCCAAGAGAGTAGCAGAGGAGGTGGAGAATGCTAGATGGGCTTTGATAGTACAGTTCCGGGGATTTTCTCACTGGGTGGAAGTGGAATGTGAGAGAAAAAAAAGTCAAAGATTCTCCAATGATTTCAGTTTGAAGCAACTAGTCAGAGGGAGTTTCACTGGAATGAGATGGGGATTGCCATGGAAAGGGCTGTTTTTGAGGGAAAATAGGAGTTCAATTT
This sequence comes from Loris lydekkerianus, assembly GCA_963574355.1. Classification (NCBI taxonomy): domain Eukaryota; kingdom Metazoa; phylum Chordata; class Mammalia; order Primates; family Lorisidae; genus Loris; species Loris lydekkerianus. Next base: position 4,336 of record CAUYPK010153990.1, on the reverse strand, counting down.
GGAGATGTTAAGTTCAATTTTGGGAGATGCCTATTTGCAACCCAAGTGGAGAAGTTGAGGGGGCAATGTATTAGTCTGTATAGGCTGCTGTAACAAAACACTGTAGACTGAGTGGCTTGTAAATAACAGAAATTTATTTCTTGTGGTTCTGGAGGTTGTGGAGTCCAAGACCAAGGCGCCAGACAGACTTGGTTCTGGTGAGGCCCATTCATTCTGGTTCCTCATTCACAGATGGGACCTTTGTGATGTGTCCTCACATGGTGGAATGGGCAAGGCAGTTTTTCTGTGGTCTCTCTTTTATTATTATTATTTTTTTTTTGAGAGGATCCAATATTTACGAGAATTTAATAAAGACAAAAAAGAGTAGTGGTTTAATTCATTTGGAAAAGGATAGACGATTTAATCACTAACAGAAACAGAAGGAGAAAATCAACATGTACCGCTGGGACCTCTCTTATAGGGACATCAATCCCATTTATGAAGCCTCTGATCCTCATATTCTTTTGTTTCATTTTTGTTTTTAAGACAAGGTCTTACTCTGTTGTCTGGGCTCAAGTGCAGTGGCATTATTGTTGTTCACTGCAACCTCAGATTGCAGTCCTCCTTCCTCTGCTTCCTGACCTTTTGAGTAGCTGAGACTACTACAAGTACATGCCACCACACCTGGCTAATTTTTCTATTTCTGTAGAGATGAAGTCTCGTTCTGTTACTCAGGCTGGCCTTGAACTCCTGGCTTCAAGTGATCCTCCCACTTTGGCCTCCCAAAGTGCTAGGATTACGGGCATGGGCTGCCATCTCCCACCTGCCCTCATATTCTAATTAACCCCAAAGACCCCACCTAATACCATCACATTAGTGATTACATAGGTTTTCAACATATGAACTGGTGGGGGGGAGACATAAACATTTAGACCACAGCAGATGTTGGGATGTATGAGTCTACAGTTCAAAAGAGAGGTCTGGGATGGCTGGAGAAAGATGGGAATCATGAACATTTAGTTGATATTTCAAGCCAGGAGGTTGGGTGTGATCACCAAGGGGGTGACCATAGGCAGAGAAGAGATCTGAGGGTGGAGCTCTGGACCATCAGGGGAGAGTTTGGGGAACCGACAAATGAGAGTAAGAGGGGGTGACCAGTGAATTAGAAGGGGCAGGAATTTCAGAAAGTAGTTCTAGAAAGGGGGAGTGACCATTTTTATGAAATGCTGCTGATGTGTAAGAAATCTGAGGCCTAAGGACTGTCCCCTGGATGTAACAGCGTTGAGGTTACCTGTGCTCTGGACTGGAGCTGTTTTGCTGGAGAGGTGGAGGGGAGCACAGCATGACTCAGAATTAGGTGAGAGAAAATGGACACAGCAGGCCTGTGAATGCTTTCCAGGCGTTTTGCTGTAAAGGGGAAAAGAGAAAGGGAGTTGTAGGTGTGGGGGCCCATGCTCCAAAGAGCGTACCATTAGAGATATGATAGCATGTTTGGGTGCTGCTGGGAGTAATGTAGAACCTGGGCAACATTGGTGAAGTGGTGGAGAGAGGGTGGTTGCTGGAAGGAACCGTCAACTTGGGGAGTGAGGAAGGCGTCTGTATACAAATGCAGGGGCTGCTCTTGTCCAGGAGTCACAGCGGAGCCTGTGGGTCTGCGGCAAGTTGACTGGATGCTCAGGTCACAGGGTCCGTGGATGAGCCTTTCTGACGGCTTCATGCTCTCGGAGAGAGGGGAGGCAAGGACGTCAGCTGGTGGTGAGGAAGGAGAAGAGGTGCTGGAAATTTGAGGAGAGGGGGGACGGTGTGCCCTAATCCTCTTGGGCAGATCAAGAGTAGTTGTGAAGGGAAACAATGGTCAGTGTTCTGGGCACCTGCAATGGCTTTCCTTGGTTGGAGATCTCGAATTTAAAGTAAGAGCAAACAGTAAAAACAGGAGTCATGCATTTGTTTAGTGTTTTCAACTGAAAATGTGCAGGCGCAAGTTAGCTAAGTATGGAGTTTTATCTGAGTTGGGCTTTTCCCGGATGAGCATATGGGAGGGAGAGGGGCCGGGGAGTTGAGGGGTTATAGAGTGGAGTGATTGATTACCGATCATGGAACCAAAAGCTGATCAGAGGGGGCAGTGAGTGAGGGCAGGAGGTGGGTAAGTGGCAGTGATGGAAAGGTACTGTGCTTTATTTCTTTTAATGAGCTGCATTCTTGTTTAGAAATTAAATCACATTTCCAATGCATGATAGAAAGTTACTATGTTAAAAATTCATAGTAAATTTTCACATATGAAACATCCTATGTTTAATAGATAACCATTATCTACTGGTGCTGCTGTTTATGTTGCTTTTTCTTAAAGCAAGTCATGGGGTACCAGAGGAAAATAAAGGGAAGGCACTATGGATAAATCCCAGTGCAGCTGGCAGACTGGACGTGGAGACCACCATGTGCACAAGGTGTCACAGTGGGTGCCCACTGGCCAAGGGAGCAGTTGTCTTGGTCACAGTCATAGAGCTGGTGTCTGGTCAGGGGGCAGAGACTTGTAATGGGGAGGTAGGGAGAGGGCAGCTGGCTATCGGGAGCCAGGATCCGCCTGTCCAGGAAAGAGAATTGGCAAAAGTTGAGGACATCTCACAATAAGCTAACGCCCTTCTGAGAAGGGAGTGGAGCCGTAGGCAATACACCAGACAGAGCCATGGAGAGTGGACAGCAGGGAAACCCAGTCTTTCCTCCTGAGTTGCCAGGTCTGGATTTGGGGCCACAGTTGATTATGGGGTCAAAGAGGCAGCAGAAGTAGTCCCGGTGAAAGGGAAGAGTCCATGTTGGTCTCAGCTGGCTCAGGCGCTGAGTAGGACTAAGCCTGAGGGTTAGGGCACTTATGGATCCAGCTGCAGGATCTGGGAAAGGCAGGGGCAGAGGAAGCGAGGAGGGCTGATGAGAAACATCTGCTCTCTTCCCACACCGCAGCTGAAAGGCCTAAATGCCGGCACACCGTTTAGTTCATCCTTGGCAAAATCCGTGTTTATTTCATCCCTAGCCCCTTTGTCCAGATGTAACATAAATCAGGACAGGGTGAAGGGAAACCACAGGTCCTCCTGGTGGCCTTGCCAGCTTTATCCTTCCCTAGGGTGGTGCACACGCCACGTTAGTGCTGTGAGGTAGCGAGAGACCCTACCGGGCCATAAATCCTGACTCTAATCCAGCAACATCTTGTTACATGATCTCCCCATGTTTGAGTCTCCTCATCCTTGCTATGACAGTGACAATTCCTGTTCTCTCAGTGGCATGAGATAGGACATATGGAAGTGCTTGGGGCTCAGCCCCAGTGGGGAGGCTTCTGGGTAGGTGGGGATACAGACACGCTGGCCTTGCAAAATGAAGTGAGCTCAGCACAGATTAAGCAGACCAAATCAAATCTTTGATGGTTGAGTGATTTTTAAAAATGATTACAGGTCTGCACAATTTAACAGGACTGCCCATAGCAGCTGAAAACATTTTCCAGAGCGGATCAGATAAAGCCAACTTAGAAATTGGTCATTGCTGTAAATCAAGTGGCAGACTATCAACGACCTAGATTTCCCCAGAAGTTTTCCCACAGGAAGGGAAAGAAAAACCACCGTGTGGCTGCTGAGGTTGGATTTGCCAGGAGCCAAGAGAACCACACAACATTAAAAGATTACCCTCCTCTCAGCTGGCTGGAGTCAAGTGAGTCTCATTTAATTCAGAAGCCAGTGAGATGTGTAAATCACATCTATAGAATAAATGGTTAGATTTCAACTCCAGCTGCCAGCGATCCATAACAGCCTCTGGTTGCATTGTTCATCTCTTAGTCAAAAAATGCTTGGCTCCTTGTTGAAGCTGCTGCTTTTTAATGCCAAACACCACAAGGTCAGGATTTCTCCCATTCTCTGCCCTTCCTTTAAGAAGGTGGGGATGAGGATTGGTATGAATAGAGGGCTAATTATGGGCCCTCACCAGGAAGACCTAGAGCTCTGGTCCTGAGATGATACCTAGATGGCTGTTCTCTGTCTGTGCTGTGAATTAGAGGCCATTCAGTGTGGCCCGGGGTTATGGGAATGTTCCAGGGCATCCTGGACTTTTCAAGACACCTATAACTTCTAGAGAGAACCAGGAGTAAGGCTAGGTACAGTAGCTCATGCCTGTAATCCCAGCACTTTGGGAGGCTGAGGCAAGAGGATTGCTTGAGGTTAGGAGTTCAAGGCCAGATCCCTATGGAAGCACAGGGAAACCACATCTCTACCAAAAAAAAAAAAAAAAAAAAAAAAAAAAAAATATATAAATATATATATATATATATATATTATATATATATATATATAAATATTATATTTATATATATATATAAAAC